>JAVQJD010100286.1:0-39108 GCA_036023655.1 Nannoperca australis
ACACACACACACACACACACACACACACACACACACACACCGTCCCTCCATATTCCCCTGCTCCTCACAGCTGGGCCTGAGGAACCAGTAGTGACATATGGGCAAGCCAGCCTGCAGCATCGCTCAACTCAACCTGCCAAGCTGAACAAAAACAGCCTCCTCCCTCCTCAGATCAATGGCTCTCCCTTCTCTCCCTCTCCTTTCCTTCCTCTACCACCATCCTTTCCTCCCTGCCTCCCTCGTCCAACGCCCACCATCCCACTATCTACTCCTCTCTGTGCCTGCCAGGACTGGCTTCCTCTGTCTCGTAGAATGTGGCACAGTTGTTGGCTTCTGGCTGTAATTTGACAAGCGTGTTCATTTTTAATTTTCTGATTGTTAAAATTCCAATCAGAAATGGATCGATTTCAACCCCGCTCATTACAACACTCGTCATGGAGGCTTAAATCCATCAGGCATTCAATTTACAATTCAAATTGGATGGAATTGATTGCTGCACCACTAGTGTCAACAGTCCCCAAACCTGGCCCAGAACCTTAAATGAGATGTCCAACTGCAGATGTTCTTGCATTCAAATCATTCACAGAACTATTTTGGGATCCGGTGTTGTAATTAACTTTTTGGGCTGCAGCCACTCACATAAAGGTTTATTCACTTAGAGAACCCTAAATAATAGGTCGAGTGCTGAATCAGCAAGGTGCATATGTGTTACAGGAGTTTAAAAGTGAGTCTAACGAGTAAATAAAGATAACAGTGAGATAGAGGACAGTGTCTGCAGCGTTGCATGTCCTGGGTCTGTGTTGCCTTCTGGTCTGTTGAGGGGACTTTTCCTCTTGTTATGAGTTCTCGTGTTTTAGACTGAAACTACATTACATTTAGGCATTTAGCAGACGCTTTTATCCAAAGCGACTTCCAAAATAAGAGCTTTACATCAAGTGCATAGAACCATGATTGAAAACTAAACTAAAACATGTCTTTAACTCTGCCGTGGCTGCTGTCAACACAGCATGTGAGCCACCATGTCATCTGCAACCGTCGGTCGAGCTGCAACATCTGGGGATAAAGGGGGGATTTAGTGAAGTGCAAGTGGACACATTATTAGGATCAACATTGTAAAAGACAATAACAGCGTTTTTTTCCATCTGGTCTGTGTACACATCCAGCGTTTGGTCCAGAACAAGATCTCCTCCCTAAAGGCAAAAGAAATATCAAATCTAATGTGCAAATCGCCACAGAAATTGTTGATTATCAAGAATTGGGTTGGGCTGCATCCAGCAACTTTTCTAACTTTCCCGAAACAGACAGTGTTTGGTGTGCAGAGGTGAGAAGGTATGCAGGATTTGAATGTGTCTCTCAAGCTCCACCGTGAATGTCTTTGTGGAGATGCTGTCCAAAAGTGTGTGTCGGTATCCCAATTGTACCAAATATTGCATCTCTATCACGGAAGGCTTTTTGCCCAGGTTGCCTCAGGTTTGGCCATTTGGAACAGGAAAAAAACACAAAGTATTTCAAGTCTCGCCACAATAATTGTCAGTATGTGGTTTGTCCTGTCTAGTGGGATGTAATGGACATTGCAGCTTGTAGGTGGCACCATACCGGGCCTTTCTACAGTAGTTTATTTTAGCTGTGTTCTGAATAAAATTGTTCCCTTTTCCTTTTGTGTGTGAGGCGTAAGTGCACCATCTGAAGTGGGTAAAAGTCAGCGTGCAAGCCTAATGCTGCCTCTCTGTGGATGCGGCCGAGCGCAGGCCTGCCAGCTCCCTGTGCCCACTCATGGCAGTCGGTGTTATGTCACGTCTCCAGCTGCAGACCCCGCGACATCTGACCAATCAAATCCTGCCACACGCAGAGTAAAAATAATCTCCAGGTGTCCCCCCACCCCACACGCACACGCACACACACACACACACACACACACAGCAGAAGTGGGATGCTTATTGGTGGGCTGATGTGTCAGGGTGGGGTAGAAAGGTATTCTGGGTCTTTTCCATGAGTCAAGTTGTCAGTGATGAATTGCGCTGGGCAGCGCAGCAGTAGGGGAGACAATGAGTGGGCTTGTTCTTGTTCAAGTAGATGTGATTAAGGAAAATTACCATATTTAGCTCCTTGTAGTCGGGTAGTGCTGACATCTCGATTTCTTGTCAAGTGTTTAACTTTTAAAGACTCGTGAATTTAAGATCATTTTTGCTATTTATGTGCATCTCATGTTATGAAATACATTTTTGCGCCGTGTTATTTTGATTCCAGTACATAAAGAGACGGAGTTGAAGGTGACGATCTGTATGGAAAAGCTGCACTTAGCAAACATGCATTTTGTAACCGTCTCACAACTCATACTGTAGATAAAAGTAAACGCAGCCCCGTTTGTCTCCTCTGGATTCCATGGCAACAGCTGAAAATCTGGACAGAGAGAAGCACCGCTTTAACCCCTCTGAAAATCACTACTATTCCTTCAATAACCGCAAAACCGTTCAGTGAGATTACCTGAGGTCTGAGTTTGCTACTCCTCCATACTCCCCCTCCCAATCCCTTGTTTCATGGAGTCAGAGCTGGCACAGCACTCAGTCAGGCATTATGAAACCGCTTTGCTTATTACGTATATTTAGAAACACTGTGATGCATGTTCGCAATAAAACTACAGTATGCCGCTTTGTGGCTTTATTTGCGTTCCCCAATCAAGGAAGAGTTCGTAGAACGTTAAGTTAATTCAGGTTTACTGTTACTCGTTGGCACTAAAGCATATTCAATTAGACGAACAGAGTGCTCGGCCATTCTCTGCTGCTGATTCCTACATTAATCTGGCAGAGAGAATTAAAAGAGGGTTAGAGAAAAGCTGTGTGCACTGACAAGACTTGGATTTAAATTGAAGAAGGATGAACTAGGAAGGCTTGAATTTAGATTTAAGCTGGGTGTCTTTTTAGCTTTTTTTTGGTCTAATAATGTTACTCTGTTATAAGGGATATTCTCACTTGTTAGGTGATATGGTGATATAAATAGTGTGAAACCATGTACATTTACTATGCTAAATCTCTGGATGTGTCAATTACCAGGACAGCTGTATGGCGATATTTCATTTTTAGGTGGATTTTGCATTCAACCTTTATTTTTTGGGTTACTTAATATTTAGATCAATTTTCAGAATTAGCTAAAAAAGACATTCCTGTTATTTCCCAATATATTTTTTACAGAAAGTACTATATCCTCCTGGGACCGATGAAAAAAAAGTGTGTTCCAATTTTGTTTCTGAACAAAATGTCCACTATGGAGGACACAAGTCAATGGGCTGGGTCTCAGAAGGATATCACAATATACGGTGTACTGTATCAAGTTCAAGTGTAATGTTTATAATATAGAACAATATAAGAGTTGAAACATAAATCCAGAGAGAAACACACTTAAATAACACACAGTTGCAATATAAACAAGCCTATACCACAATAGAGGATTGAGAGCACTTCTAGGAATTGAGAAAATTGTCGTTTGACTTAATGTGACTTTACAGCAAACAATGTAAGGAAAATACTTTGGTGTCCCTTTTGGCAAACAGGACAACATTCAGCTCAATTTGAACACATATTAAAACAGTAATAAACATGATTTCTGCAGATTCCAATCTATTATACCTCACTGCACAGTGTCAGTATGTTATTTAGTTTGACACCATTATTTAACAAAAGGTTTGGCTCACTCTGTGCTTTCACAGCTGAAATCGGTACAGTAACTTCACGCATGTTGTCGCTGCCCTCTGTAGCAGTTGATGGTGAGGACATCGTCACAGCATGCTATGCTAGCTTGCCAACATTTACCCTGATAGCATTAGAAGCTAGCATTAATATATTATGTGGACATTTGGACCTGTTGGTGGCAGTGGACAAAAAGTTGGAAGATTCTTTTGAATACAATGATTGATTGAAGCAAAAATCTTGATGGCAATCCATCCAATAGTACATATTTCATTCAGGATCAAAGAGCTCTAACAGATGGAGTGCTCGACCGCCAGCAACACTAAAAACGTGATGAATGACACGACCTCTCGTTGCATAATTGCCCCCAACAAAAGGGGAAACTCACTAAATTAACATACAAGCTCTGCACACTCTCACACTGGACTCATAAAGAATGGATGCTGCTTAATATATTTTTCATCAAGGAGATTGTACTGTAATTTTATTACAACAAGCAATATGTTGGTACCAAGAAAGCACTGTATCACAATGTAGTTTAGTGCACTTTGGTTGCACAAGCAGCGAAGTAGAGCACAACCATATAGGCAGTTGATTTATGATGCTTGTCCCTGATTAAGTTGGATATATATCCTCGTATAAACGATGCGATGCTGTGATGTGAAGCATCTTCTGCTTAGGTGGTCTGTAGGTTATTGCAGTAGAGATGTGTGTGTGTGTGTGTGTGTGTGTGTGTGTTTGTTCATGTGTCTGATGTGATACAGCTGTAGCGTGGTGGATCGAGAATATTAGCAGCTTGAAGTGGAGATTACATTTTCATGTGTCCTCGCTTTGATGGACACACATCTGCACAAACAAAACTGTGATAAGATGCAGGCAACACCCACACACAGAAAAACACACACACACACACACACACACACACACACATCTTTAACAGAGCTCCTTTAGAGTGAGTGGCACTCGGCTGTCTTGTGGGACATATGGCTCAGTGTGACCTGCCAGTGTCCTTCACTGTTGTTGGCTTCGCCCCAGAGCCCCCCAGGCTGCACTATCCTGCACTGCTCTGCAGTTAGTCCCACCTTCTGACACTGGCTCTCTGTGTTCACACCAGCTCTTTTATGTCCCGATGTTGCATTTCGGTTCGACGCCAGTCTCAATAGCACACGCTCAAAAGCACAGCAGTGTTGGAACACAAACACGGGCGCTATCATTTCCACAGCCTCCTTGACTTTATATCAGTAAGGACACATAGAGGACAGTGACTGCGATTCACTTTCAAAGGACTTTGTATACCTATATCCATGTTAGAAAGAATCGCTTTAAATCCATCATTCACCTCAAACAATCAAACAAGCAGCTCAGCCATAATTTCTGCCTTTACAAAGATAGTAATGTTCAGTTTTGGTTCACACTGTCAGAGAGGAATTCATTTATATAACTATATGTTTATTTGTGAGGTTGCAACGGTGTTTAACTGGACTGAGGGGGGAAGGATATTATATTATATTATAATATAAAGCAGTCCAGTACACCAGTCACAACAGACTCTGTAGTAAACATATAGTTGGTGTGTATAGTAACAAACACTTCTCTGAAAGTTTTAACAAGGAATCTGGCCATTATAAGTTTTGCAGAGGTCGTACCGGATCACTTTAGATTATGCAGGTGTACAAGTGTCCAGAAAGTCACTTTATGTCACATGATAAAGTATTTATAATAGTATAGTATATATTGCCACATAATTGGCTTTTTACACATCATGCAGATGTGGAGCAACATTTACACGCATTTTAAGTCACACTTTTAAACTAAGTCCAATAGTAACTCTCATTTTAAGGCTGCTTTTGTTTCCACTGACTCCTGATAAAAATATCTGGGTCTTTAAATTGCTACATATCGTCTCTGCTGCCGTTTGGTGCTGGGCAGGTAGGGCTCAGTGGGTTTATCTGGGCTTGTTTGCTAAAAACAGCTGCCTGCTGCTGCTGAAAACTAGGTTGATAAGAGCAACATTAGCTGGCCATAAAACCAATCAGCTAAAAGAGGCTAAATTGTTTATTAGGTTCACGTACGTAAAACTAATGCAGTCTAACAGCCCCGCTTTCACCTATCAATGCATCACAGCGTGTTACTTTGAAAGGAAAGTCATCATGAATTTCTGCAGTCACTCTTTTTTATTTCTTTGTGTATTTCTCGGTGTTGTGGGGCCCAGTGCCAACAAAGTTCTAGCTTTGGTGTTCAGTCGAGATTTATAGGTCTGTACTTTACAGTGTACGCTGTATTTCCTGAGTGTAACTGGGATGTTTCAAAAGTTTCTGATTAGTGTGGCACATTCTCCCATTTATTTTCCCCCGAGTCTCAGTTTTATGAATTCAGGGACTGTGGGGCCAGAAGTAGCAGAGCTGTGAAATGCGGTTTATTTTTTCTATATACATTTTTTTTGTTCTTTCATTTTGAGTTCCTCTGGATCAGTCATAATATATCATACAATGAACGGCCGTTGAGGATGATATCTTAGAATCATTTTTAATACTAGCTTTGTCGCAGTTCTTGCTTCTGCTTTTGTTGAATGAAGTGCGAGTGAGAGTCTGATGTAACTGATAGCCTGTGGGCTGCATCTGACCCCACATTAACCTTAAATATATTTCTTGGATGAATTTGATTTACTTGGTTGCTGTTGGTAGTTGCTTTAATCAAAGGTTTATCAGTTCATTCATGGTTTTGGGAACCTTACTGGCACCTATTATGCATCTCTTGTTTTTCTGTTTGTTGTCATCCATTTGAATAATTTTAGCCTATTCTTTAAAAAAACAACATAAAACAATTTCTGGCCATAAAATTCTCAGATACATTTAACCACAGCTGTTTTCGACAACTGTTATTATTATTTATCAAGCTCAAAGTGCACACAGTGGCAGAAAGAGAAGGACGAAGGCTGTGCAGTTCATATTCTGTACTTCAGGATGCAGTGTGTGTGTGTGTGTGTGTTTACTGACCTTGTTCTCTCTCTCTCTCTCTCTCTCTTCAGGTACACCCTCTGCTGATGCGCGAGAGGCGCTCAGAGTCTCACAGGAACAAGCTACTGCGACGGACAGTCAGCGTTCCTGTTGAGGGACGGCACCATCCCGAGATGGGTGAGCACACAAACCTTTACGCAGCTTTAATTCCAATATCAAGGTCCCATCAACGGCACTTTTTTGGCTCAATTTTAAAAAATAAAATCAACTATTATCACATCAAATGAAACACATTTGAACCTGACTTTATGACAAAAGGTTTGGGAGATGCCTCATCTTTGTTCAACTTCTCTTCTTTTTTGTCCATTTTGATTTTCAAAACCATTATTACCTGTATTACTTTAGGTTAGCTTTCCTATAATAATAGGATAGTTGCATAGCAACGACAATGATGTAAAGCTCGTTGCATCCTTTGAGCCATTATTCGCTCACAGCAGCACTGTGCGGAGATAAAAGCATCCCATCTGATCAGGCTTAAGGCAGAGGTTTTCTGTCTTGTCAGATTTTGATTATTCTTTTGTCAGTTTGGGTGATTTATCAGTTATCTTGCTTTGAAATGAAATCACTGTATTGACATCTTCATAATTACGCTCATCTTTTGAGTTCTGTCTCTTTATTTCTTCCTCAGTCCATCTAGAAGTTTTATGTCCGCAGTCATTTTGTCTCGCTCTTCCTTATCTTTTATCCTCTCTGCTTTTATGCTGCTGTATTGTCCTCTCAGACTCTCCTCGGACTCTGTGAAACTGACCCTCTGATTGCAGGCTTCCTCTGTTTGTTTTGCCTGAATCAGTCTCTCCGGGCCCTCTACAAATGCCCCGCTCAGTTTCTCCCTCTCCCGTCACCCTCTACCTCTCCGTCTCACTCAGCTATTTTAAGGGCCTCCCTTGCGACGCCCTCCGCCTATGATTCTGCCGTCGCTGCCACCTCAACAGTTGTGCTGATTCAACTGGATAAATATTTCCCTCAGTTTTCGTACGAGTGCCTCTATGACCTCAAAGTGGCCAATCCCTGACACATCAGTTCAGACAGTCCCGCCACGTTCTGACATATGCTGACATAGCAATGCCAGTTCATATAGCTCGTGTGTTAGCATCTCATAGACACATTTACATATGTTAGGATGCTACGCTACAGGCCATAATACACTGACACCATTATGGACCATCGGTGGTGACTATGCCCCAAAGAGCCAAAGTAGATTAATGGGCCCCAGGAAATTATTAATTATCAGATCAACATAAAAAAGCAAATGGAGGTTGTCATGAGGCCACAGTTAGAGAGGAAGGTCTACGGGGAGCCACATGACCTATTTTATAAAATCCCTGACATGTAACACTGAGCTGATGAAGCTTCAGGGACGATACTAATTCAGTGTGCACCAGGATTGTTTAATGAGTCATTGTATGAAAGAAATACAGATCACACTGTGTTTGTATTGTTTGTCCTTTTGAATATTAGTATCTGCATTAGCTGGAGCGTTCCTGGAAAAGTTCATTCATTCTAAATAAGTAAATTAATTGTAAAGTAATTTAATTAACTAATATATCCCTTAATCTCTGTGGCTGGTTCCAGCGTACCGGCGCCCAAGAACTTTAGGAATTGCGCAACGTTTTGGGAAACGAACTAATTTACTCTATTGCCAAGAATCAGATGAGGGGATTGATACCATTCTCATGTCTGTACGCTAAATATAAAACAGGAAGAAACTGCTAGCCTGGCTCTGTTCAAAGGTATAACAAGCTGCATGCTTTATGTTAAAATCTTAATAAATGTGCTCAAGATCAGATACCACACAGAAAGTTATTTGTTTGCAATATGACGCTGTCATCAACAATAATTCAGGAGGCACATAGGGTGTTTGTGTACCTCATTTAAATGACTGGGCATTTTGGAAACATTTAGGACCATTCATTCCTTTCCAAAGTGATGAATGATTAGCATATCTTACACAAAACCGAAAGACATGATCTGGCTGTCGTCAGTAGATTTCAGTTCAGAGTGTTTCCATGTGCTGAGAGGAGATTAACCTGCAGCTGCTGCAGCTGCCAAACACCCAGCCACGTTTGTGACGTCACTAACACGTCAGCCTTGATCCATTATTCATCAGAGGGGTAAAAAGCCTACGTTTTTCTCAAGATACTGATGAATGGAGACATTTGACAACAATCCCAGCTGAATGCCTGATGTAGTGACACACTCGGGTGGAAGATATCGGGCTCTACAGTCGAGCTGCGTTTAGTCCAACACATAATGTCTCAGTAGGTTTTTTTTTTATTCCTCTGTGTCACAACACATCAAGTGCTGCAGATTTTCCCCCCCCTTTTCACTTATTTGTACGTACCTTTAATGTTTCATCAAACATTTTAAAGTTGAGGAGGTAATTAACGTATAATGAAGACATTAATTTCGCTGGATAATTACAGTGCAGCATAAGCATTTTATGCAAATGTGAAGCTTAATTAACATTTCATGATTGTGACAGGGGAAAATGACTTTCCTTAACTAGACAAAAAATCTTTCTTCCTCTTGTGTTTGTTTTATGTTTGGTGGAAAACTACTGACAATTTGTTCCATTACACAGTGACTCTATTAACACTTATTATATAGAGTTTAGACTAAGTTTAATATATACAATGAATTTCATAGCATGGAGATTAGAGCCAAACCAATTCTAGATTTTTGGGGCTGATACAAAGTTTAATATTGATCTGACAATGATGGATTTGCTGATATTTATACATACTTTGGAGAAGGAGTCCACAAATGTGGTTATTAAAAAGCTATGGCAAAAATACATTCTGCAGAATACTTTACAGCTCGACAGCAGATATTATCGTAAAGGACGACAGTAAATACTCTCTCCCCTAATTAGAAATATGGCCAAACAGTGTTGTAATGTAAGCATCAGGACAGCTGGATGTGAGTTGAGGACACTTTCCAGCTAATTTCCACAGCATTATTAGATGAACAGTCCAGACTTCAGTATATGGTGTTGTAGTTAGATGCGCAGTGGGCAAACATTCACATTCTCACCCTCTCTTCCTCATTAACCTCTCCAGAATACGATGATAATCCCCATTAATGAATTTGGCCCTTAATGTTTTGTTTTCAAATTGTAAATTTGACTTCATCTAAGTGCGCTCTGTTATTGAGGGAAACCTTATTATCTGAGTGACTTAGCTGCAGGGAAAGAAAAAGAAATTCGCAGCACTACAAAGCTGATTGGTTGTTAACTTCGACTGAATAGTTTTTCAGCAACAGCAGTTTAAACATACGGCGAGTTCTCCTCCGTTTGTCCTTGTAGATCTCACATATTCCTTTAGCCATCTTGGCTTAGCAGACAATTGTGATAAAGCAGGCTCGGCTGGGCAATTGTTCCAGTGCTCTCTACAGTGTGCGACCTTCATACAATATAATATAAACAGTGTTTCAGCGCGGATGCTGCATTCTAGGCATCCTGCATCTTTTTTAGTGTCTGCTCGTAGAATTTTTCCAAGATTTAGATAAATAAATAATACAGCATCAGGATCTGCATGGATACTAGAGCTTGAACCTCCTCCTAACCCTCTACTGTCGTTCTCCCCATCCTGCGCTTTCTATTCTGTCTCACCACTTGGCCTTTACCCTGCTCTGCAGTCCTGACTCCGTCCTGCCCCACTCATCCACTCAACAAGCCCCACAGGCTCCGTGTTCTCTTCCCAAAAAGAGGAGGGTAAACAACAGCATAATAAATGAAAAAAAAAAAAAATCAAATGAAAAACATAAAAGACAAATCACATAAGACAAAAAAAAAGGTGTTAGATTTGCCGCTGTTGTTAGTGACAAGCGCCGTGAGTCACTCCATTCTGTCATGTCAGGAGGAGTAAAACAAAAGGATAAAGATGATTTCTCTGCTTTGTTTTAGTTTCTGTGGTCTTTTCTCTTCCTCTTTAGAGTAACATCTGCATGTCAGCCACTGTTTTGGCTGATTTGACTGCGGGCGAATCAAACTGCACAGTAGATATGGGTTTAACCCAGAGCTGGGTGATTTTCTGAATTAAGTTAAGTTACATTGTATAAAATGTCTACATTATGGAAATGAAGTTATTAATGTAAGTTATTACAGCACAAAAAAGTTATTTTCAGTCACAAAGGAACATACACGATAGCTAACTAACTAACTAAACTAATACATCCATGCTGGATAGTTACACTATATGCACACGCGCCGCAGTCTGTGGGACTGTTGTAACTAATCATCGTGTATTGAATGTAACTGTTGCATCTACAGGAGGGACAGACAGATGCTCTCGGTTTTAGTTTGTTGACATCTCTGGTAACGAGAGGTTCTACCTGCTCTGTCTGTCTCTGTCTACAGATATCAGCCCGATGTCAAGAAGCACAAACCTTTCTGCTCTATCTGTCCAGACACTGATTATTTAACTGGATGCCTGTTCTCTGTGCAGCTGAAGCATCTGGTACTGACACTCTATGGCTGTATGGGATAGCCTGAATTACAGATGACAGATATTGTATACAGAGATGACAAGTACAACTTTATGATTTACGTCCCACATCTGGTCATTGTTGTGCCAAAATAGCACACAACACAAACGTAATGTTATTTAGTATTTTGCAGAGCAGCCCACCGAATATACTGAGGCATGGATGGCCAGCGGCTGAATGGATTGAGGTAGTTTGAGACTTTTGCACAGCTGGATCTATGGATGTTTTGAAGTCTTTTTCCCCCCTCTGTGATAAATCAGTAACGAATAAATAAGCCTTCACTAGAAATCATTGGAAAAGGAAAATACAAACTTTACACACTTGTAAAGACAGAGGGTGGCTGTTTGATACTTTAAAGGGATGCATGTGTTTTTTTTGTGGTATTACTAACAAAAATGTACCCTAGAAAATCAGCGAACGACAACGTTGGTAACCACAAAATGAAATCAATGAAATATCAAAGCAGGCATGAAACTCAAAATGCCACTGATCCTGTATCCCATCTGTCATTGCACCCACTCTAGGTTATTAACCTGAAGTGCTGTAGCCTGACTTTGAATTGACTTGCATAATATTTCTATATTCATATGTTTATGAGTGAGCCTTACATACATGTAGACTCATCTTTGATTTCCGCCGCTTTGCTGCAGTTGGACTTTAAATTGTGGCCTTAATGTGCAGTGAAATTACTCAGATCAGCAACCTGCACAATTCTTGTCTTGTTCCATCAATGCTAGAAAAATCTGTCAACCTGAACTGAACCTGCTGTCGTTGGATTTTGAGGGTTTTAGGGAGGGTTGGCAAGCTATCAGGCTGTAAGTGTAGCTATTAAATTTATGCTCTGATTTTGAGCAATCTGATTGATTTATTAATTAGGTCCAGGAAAAGTGACAAAGGAGCATTTTGAAAGATATTTTACTGCCTTTTCAGTAATAAACTGTATGATGAAGAAAGGCTGGATTCAAAAATGAATTTAATCTATTGCAGTGCAATGTAGACCGGCATAATTAGCTGCTTCTGTGTTTCGAGCTCAGTGATAAGAGTCCTTTTAGAGTGCTACGACAAAGGAAGCGTCATGCGTCAATGTGAGCAGTGTTACTGTGTAGGGTGACAGTTTATAAACCTTGATTCAATCTCTGGGAAAAGTGCGAATCTGCCCCTTAGAAGCCCGGGCTTGTGTTTAGAGAGATTTGCTGATTCATCTGGCTGTCTTGCCTTTGGAACAGCGAATGAATACAAATGGTTTTCTGCAGCGTTGTGTTCGGCTTTTGATGGACGTGGACACAGAGGCCTCCTGAAAACGAGCGCAGCGCTTTACGAAGCTGCATGTCCGCTGGGTTGGATCAACAGACTCAGTCTCAGTCATTTTGCATTGATTTATGTGTTGAATGTTTTAGGGAGATGCATATTTTAGCTTATGCAAACAATGACTGATAATCATACTGGAAATAGAAACAAAAGTTGTTGGAATATACCCAAAGTGTTTAGCCAGTGTTAAACCAAATAAAAGACTTTGGTGTAACTTGACTTAAATGAAGAGTCATTGTATTTAGTGCAAGATTTCAAAACAGATTTGGAAACTATTGGTTTCTATGACCAGCCAGATGCTAACTGATGCTGTCTAACTAGCTAAATGTAACCAGGAGTGACTTGCTGACTGGTGCCACAGTTACTGTAAGACAGGTGTGGAAGTGAACCCCTGGATAACCTTTTACAGATGTGCCGAGGTTACTTTAGATGTATTTCTTAGTCGTGGAAAACATTAGTGAACGGCTTTATTCACCTGAGCATCAAAGCCTAAAACTCAGAATCGAATATAGTCAAACAAGATAGCGTGGGCAGAGCTTCACATTTGAACACTCAAGGTCTTTCTAAGTTGAAACGAGAGAGTCGGACCACAGATATCAGTCCTCCTCCGGTGTTTGGGTGGGTGGTTACAGTCAGTCAGATGGAGCGATATCAAGTTTGTCTGGCGTTATTAAAAAACAGCTACAGAAGAAGACTGATATTTTCTTCTCACCACCTGACTGACAATCAGATCTCCTTCACTTCTTCCTTGAATGTGTTTGCTCACAGCTGGCATTTTGAGATAATAGGGCAGGGCACTCTTAACAACATCATGCATTAGGACATTTATGCAAAAACAATATGTAAATGGGATGATTATATAACATGAAATGTCTTTCTGAGTGATAGACCCCGTGGGCTGGTGTGACATAACGGACAGCTATATTATCATACCTTACCAACATGAATAAAGCGAAAAATAGCAAGAGAAAGCAAGCAGGCCCGGCCTCAGTTTGAGTGACAGCTGGCCACCAGCTCAGCACACACGAGGGTCTTCAGCTCTCCAACACTGCAGTTCTTAGTCAGCTTCAGGTGTGGTAGTCAGCTTACACACACACACACGCACACGCACACGCTCAGAGCATCCTGTCGGCTCTGTAGTCCACGGGGACTACTTCTATCTGCCATGCAACGATGAGAGGATTTAAAGCCTCTGTGAAAGGTTCACTCACCAAACGCTACTTCTCCACAAGGTGTTTGAAACAGATGATTTCAGACCAGTCAACTTGTCTTCCCTAAGTGTTTGATATATTGAGACTGCACACACCACCAGTGTAAAGTATCCATTTATCTATATATTATCATATACTATATACAGTAGTATCTGCATTCATTAGTTTTCTATATATGTTCCAGGAATGTGTCTTGATGGCTTTGGCAATAAAATATGCTGACAGTATCATCCCAAGACTTCGTTCATTGATCTTCACAGTATATCTCTGATCTGACAGCTCAATGATCAGTGAAGTACTGATTTCTACACCAGTGTACCCTCAAGCATTGGTACTCGTAATCCAGGGGTTACTATTGCAAAGGTAAGATTTTGTGTAGCTCAGCTAATTTGTGAAATTCTGATTTGGTAAAAGAAATATGTCCACACAAAGGAGGATAATACAAATAGTTTTACAGTTTGTGTGAGGCTATTTGTAAGTATATTGATTGTCACAATGGCTAATAAACTACCATCTACTCACTGGCTGACCTGGAGGCGCCCCCTACCAACCACCACCCCATACTCATGCTGTTGGGGTCCGTCAGACAAAAGGTAGGGACCAACGGATCTACACTGTTTTAGATGTTCTACTGATGTCCGGCAAACTCAGCTGCACAGATCATATTTATAGAAAATACCAACTAAAATAATTGCTGCAGCACCACATACTGTGCTGTAATGTGCAAGGTGCTGAAGACATTTCACTCAGTACTGCAGCACTCACTTATACTGTACATTTAAACTGCTACTGCTACTGTTTCTCTGTGTTTGATAATACCTTCAGAGGGTTTTGAGATTGACCAGTTAGGTTAAAATGACAATTTAATTTAACCAAACTTTAACTTTGATTGTTGCTAATTTAGTCATGAATATTTAATGTTATTAACAAAATACTTAATATTTTAAACCAAGTTGAACCAGGTTCAAAAGCAGTATTTCATTGCTCTCTCCTATAACCACACCCAACAGTGATGTCACGGTGTACTGACACACCCATTACCATTGCAAGTTAATCGCTGGTCAAAACGAGGATAAAGGCAATAATTATTACAGAAACTTAACAGAAGACTTTCGGTTTAACCTTCAAAGTAGTTTAAAAATGTGGCTGAAGTGCTTGTTTACAATCTGAATGTGTAGCGGCTCGTGTTTCTTGCCTTGTCGCACTTCGTTGTTGCAATAAACCAGAATTAGCTAGACAGACCAAACATAGCATACTTACAGTTCTTATTCTCATTTTCTCTATTTGGTTAGCTTACACTTTCCAGTTGGCAATAAAATGTGTAAATGTCTCCATTACACTTGCATTCACATCGATGTACACGTACATCACATCAGACACAAGCAGACAGACAGACAGACAGACTGTCATGCCTGCACATGCAACAACATCAATTTGACGATTTCCCCCCGGGGTGGTGTTATGGATGTATTGGCATATTTCCTTTTGGGAAATAAACCGCTTCATACAGCTGTTTAATACATTTAAATTCCCCCAGGACTCCCAACTAGCTAGCATCTAACACTCACCAGTTATTTTCTCACTGCAGTTTTCTTTTTTCGTTTTCAGTCTTAGCTGAGTGCATGTGCTCGGTGACACCCTTCCTCACACCGAGTTACACACTTTCACACCTGGCAGATGCCCATAACAACCAGTCTTTTACTTTTGGGCACTTCAAAGCTCTTGAGGCAGAGTTTTGGGGTGAAGTGTTAGGTTCAAGCTCACAGTAGCTGCAGGTGGGAGCGTCTCTCGTTCACTCCCGTACATTTTACCCAAGTTTTCCAGCTTTTACACAGATTCCAACCCACAAAGTGTGTGTTAGCGTATTATGAGTGAGAGATCGAAATACTTGAATTGGTCTGAAATGTGTACATGCAATATCGTAGAGTCTCTCATAGCCAACCTAACTGCCTTTTACCAACATTAAAAGCCATTAGTTTTCAGTACAGTTTTTTCCGTCTAACATTTTGCATGGCATCTGCTGTCAACATGTGTGTTACATTTTTAATCAGAATATCTCTCTAATGTTCCTCATCAAAAGCTTAATCCAACACTTGCCTGCTTTCAAAAAATTAGGCCAATAAAGCTAAACAAACAAACAATATCTTATAAATTTTATATTGTCCCAACAATATGCAAAATGTAACGCAAAATGTTGAATCACCACAGTCTTTTTAGTTTTCACTAGAACTAAAGATGTAAATTAGCCCAGCCGCAGTTTCTTTGACCCTAAATAAAATCTGATGCGGAGTTGTTTTGCTGCGTAAAAAGCAATGGAGTGCAAAAGAACCAAGGTGTCAATCCATATTATAGCTGTCGAGATATTTCAGTGGGACCAAAGTGGTAGATCAACCGATAGATTGACCGACCGACAGACTGACATTACCATCAACGCTAGTATGGCAAAAAATTTGGAAAGTCTGCTTTCTTATGTGAGGTAAACTATATGGTATGTTTGATGTAGTAAACCGAACTCTTAGGGAGACACAAAAATCAATTTCGGTCTACAGTTGATCATCGTGGTCCAGCATGAACGTTCAAACAAAGAAGCACTGGAGACTCATTAAGAAGAGATGGTTTTAAAATGTAGCTTTAATATATGTACTTCTGTCCTCTGGCCTCTCCCCTGCTCCATACAAACAAGCGAGCCACCCATCTACAAGCCCAAAGCACTTTTCTAACCTTTAGCTTCTTGTCAGTTCTCATGTATCAGCCACCCAGGTGTGAATCATGAATAGCTTGCTAACGGCTGCGTTATTAGCACTGCGGTGGTACAATGAAGTAGATGTAGAGATATTCAAGCAAACCAAGGTGCAGCAACCTTGACAGAGCTGCTGGCGAGTTGGCAATACATCCGCCTCGACAAAAGAGTAAAAATAGACTTGAGGAAGAAGTGGTAGAAAAATGGACAAGGTGGTCGGCATGACGACAGAAGTTACAGTACCGCTCGCCTTGAGAGAGTTTGTGAATGGAGACGTCAGTGACAGCTGAAAGATGCTGTGTAAATAGTGTTACTGTAGATATTCATTTGGACCGTTTTCACAGACAAGCAGCTCAGAAGTTTGGGGACGAGCTGAGAGTGGAATACTTGTCTGTCCTCTTTTTACTATATGTAACTTAAATGGTACGTTCATTTGAAATCCACTGTGCCATTTTTTTTAAAGTCAATCTCTAAAACAATAATCACCTAAATATAACACCTTTAAATATATCTAATACATAGTGTACAATATCTCCAATGTTTCCTTCTCCTGAAAGACTTTATTTCTGAATCTATTTTTGTTTGATATTGAAAAATTGTTGTCAGGCTGTCACCAAAGGAAACATTGTTGTTTTAATTACGATGCAATAAAGTGATGTAGATGAAATAATTGCCAGGCTCAAAGCTTCGCTGAGGGATTCTGTTGAGGGAGTGTTTTAAATTTAGTAAGCCGTTGTGCAAAAGGAAGAAAATGATGGGGGAGGTTACTGGAATTTAAAGTAATAACAGTCACACACACAACCTATCTGCACATGTGCTGCATTATAAAACATTTTTAGATGGTTCAGCTTATTAACAGTTCCGTGATGCCTTAAAATTACGAGTTAATTGAACCTTGTTGACTATTTAGTTAGTACATTTATTGAATTAGAGAAAACAAGTTAAATTAAGTTCAAGTTTAAGTTCATTTATCATATGCAGTTAACACAGGGTAAACATCCAATGAATTGTGCTGGACAAGAATCGGTCAACTCAGCAGAGCAAAAATATAAAATATGAGGTATAAGAGTAGAATTTACATTAAAAAGAGCACCGGTATTTACAAGTACTTCAGATTAACTTCAGATATTACGTTTAATTAGGAAGTTTAGATTTGTTTTCCATTTCAGTTTCCATTTTCTCAGTTTGAAGAGTAATTTCTTCATTTGACGCAATAACAGCTGCTGTTGGAGCCACAAGAGTTAATGCAGAGACAACGTAGGTGTAGGGGGTAGGGACTGAATTCAATACTTCATCGTAGTTAGCATAGTTTTCATTATTATAAAAAGAAACAGCCACGTCTTAACATGAATTCAACTCACACAGCAAGGTTAGTTTCCATCACGTGTGTTTTCTTCAAACTACAATAAGAGGGGGTCTGTGGAGAGTTTTAACTAAGCAACGACAAACTTCATTTAATAAGTTGAGTGAACTCTCAGCAGCACATTCATTCATTGGGCTGAAAGAAAACACTCGAAATTATAACCTGAAATTAATAAAACTAAAGATTAGTTGATTCCACTACATTTCTGTATGATGTTTTGTATTGTGAAGTAGCTAAAGTGTCTGGTTTATGTACACACTTCACTGTTTATGTCACTCGAATTGAAATGATAGTTTAAATCTGTACTTGGCAGAGTGACTGGAATTCACTCATCATGGCCGAAACTGACAAAGATTTAGCAAGTGACTGGTGTTAATTTATTTCTTTTCTCTCTCTCTCTCTCTTTCTCTCTCTCTCTCTCTCTCTCTCTCTCTCTCTTTTGCCGTGTGATCGCTTCTAACTCTCACACCAGTTTTACATCGAGGCATATTATGAACCGTCAGAGTGAGACGCTAATCAGTTGCATCACAAATCATGCCCTACGGTGGTAGTAAATTTGGAAGTGATCATTTATAAATGAAAAAAAAAAAAGAAAAGCGAATGGGACAAGAGAGGGGAATTGAGAAAGCTGTATCACGTATTAGCTCAACTAGAATTTTATATTTTCCTCGCAGGCAAATCAACTTCTCAAATGAATTATTCTTTATGAAAACAGATGTTTGCAGCCTGCAGAGACGGAGACGAACAGCTGGACATAGTAGGGAAAAGTTTACTTTTATACAGAAAAGTGTTTTCTTTTTACGATAAGCCGTGTATTACTGCACATGCATAAAGACATTTTGAGCTATTCTGGTGGCGTGGTAGACTGTAATACAAATTGTGTTGCAGAACTCTTCTCCATTGTGCTCCCATTTGCTTTTGTCCCACATCCCACAATGTACCGTAGCTGAAAACATCAGAGTTTTGCGACCTGATTTTCATTTATTTCGATGAACACGCATTGCTTTTATGTACCTGCACCGTACAGTGTGCACGGTGGATTCACAATGTATTAATCAATCAGTTACCTTATCAAACTCCTGCAGAGGAATAAAGGTCCTTCTGGGTCAGAAAAAGGTTGTTCAGTGCGCTTTTCATTTTTTTACGGGAACACAAAACCCCTTTAAATTGATCACCTTGGGTTTCTGTGAGCTAAACTATCCCTGTGAAGTATTTTACCACAGTCCATGAGATCCAACAGGAGGCGGCTGCTAGGTAACACCTGGCCTTTGCTGCCAGACAGTTGCCAAACTCTGCATAATGAACGGACAGACTGTGGGTCAATACCAGGGCAGTCTACCAGAGAAATAAGTCAACTACTGATTCCCAAGCAAAGAGGTGCATCTGGGTAGTTAAGGGAGGCTGGTGGCTGTGCTGAGAAAAGGTGCTTTTGTACTGAGATTGTCTTCCGCAAGCTTGTTTAGAGGAGAAGGCACTACAGCAGAACGATCTGCCTCTTCTGATTTTCTTCAAGTTGTGGGAGAAAAACAAAGTCGTGCATCCTTATAGGAGAGGGTGTTAGTGGGTTTTGCAAGATTACAGTAAATTAATGATAATTACAATTTCAAGCTTGCCTCCAGATTATCAAAGAAGGCACATTTTTTATTCATCCCCGACTCCAGTGAAACTCAAAGGATATGATTAACATTAGATTTCAACAGCACTATGTCAATGCCATTTATTCTTTGATTGATTTAAAAATAGATTTAAGCCTTTGCTTTATCACAGAGAGTGGAAAATAAAACAATCCCTTTGCAAGTGGCGTACTTTGTGTTCACTATATACCAAATTAAGAATGAGAAAACTCTGTGGAATGAGCTTGATAAAATCTGCAGCCGTGTACAGTTCTCGCATTAAATCCAATTGTATCTCAGTGACGAATATCTCAAGATCTCCCAATCCCTTTGCACCTACTGGTGTGTGATATTAGTCTGCATCTCCCTTTCACTCTCTTCCTTGGTGAGTTGTGTGTTAGTGTGCGTACGTGTGGTACCATTAGGCTTTCCAGTTTGCACTCGGCAGCCTTTTAATTGAATATCTGCACACAGCAGTGTAATGCAGCTTGGGAAGAGAGAGACACGGGGCTGAAAGAGCGAGGGAGGAGATAGAGGATGAAGAAAAGCAGAAATTAAGAGAGAGAGAGAGGAGGCTGGTGTTGTCAGGCCAACACCACCTCTGTGTCTCACTGTCACCTCAAGGCTCTGTGCTGTTCGATGCTGATGCACACAGTCTCTTCACCCTGGAGTAAGATGTTGCTCTCTGTGTGTGTGTGTGTGTGTGTGTTCGCTCAGCCTCACTCCTCAGTACAGAAATCCACGTTTAGTGCTCATTTCTGCAAGGACCTTTGCTTCTAATATGTCAGCCATATGTACCTGGCTGATGTGAAATACGTCCGTATGCACGTGTTTGTGTGTTCATTGTCTTACCTGGCAGCGTTGTGGCGTCAAGGAAACTCTGTATGTATGTCTGAGCTCATGTCTTGTACAGTACATGCAGCGCAGTATTCCTACAAGTGGTCCTTTTCCAATACATATACATGTGTAGGTGGATGTGACAAAGCCAGCAATATGCTCATGTTGTCGTGCAGGTTTAAAATATGTCAGCGCTCAGAAGCTGTGCGTATATGTGTTTCTTGAGAAAATGTCTTTGTTTTCGCTTCACACCTCGTGATGGGCGTTCTTTGCAAGTTCTCTTGGAGAGAACAAACTTCATAAGGATCTCCGTGTCCTTACACCTTAACATTGTGTGATCGATGTCATGTGATCAGTTAAGATGCACAGGGGTCCTGATTTTGCCATCTGTTTTCCTACACAACGTTTTAAAGAAATTATTAATCTGTAGTCTTCCTATTAATTGTTGGCTAAGTGGCCAGAAGTAAGAGTTTGGTTACACTCAGGACAATGTCACGTTTTGCTCCTTTTTCTCAAAATACACCCTTGTGTCCTCCATGAACTCGTGGACGTAATATTTAACAATGCAATATCATTCCACAAAAAAAGGAAGATGGCTAACAGTCAGCCAATGATTGCTGGACCAACAGAAACATGATGTGTCTACCCAACCATCCACGTCAGAGTGAATTATATCACTTCCTTGAGAGATCGTTCTCTCCATGACAACTTGGAGAGATTGCTTCCCACAAGGACGTACCTGAGGATTGACTTGGCATTGTTAGGTTTGATAGTCACCTCTTCGAATCTTTCCACATCTCCTGGCTCAGCAGTAGTTGGAGAGGCACTGATGATTCACAAATTACTTTGCAATAACAGGATAGGAGAAAACAAGAGCTGCAGAGATGTGATTGTGTGGGTGGTCAGTGCACCATTGGCAGGTGGCAGTATTTTAAAGGTTAAAAATGTGGGCTTTTATTTGGAAATGCTATGATTTGAATCTGCAGAATGGCAGTGGAAAAATATGAAATTCAAGGCTAAATAATGAAAAACAGTAACTATTGTTGATGTGATCCTGACGATGGCTCAAACTGGTCCAAGCAGTGTGTTGCTGGAAGATGGCATGAGACTCAATCATACCTAGTATCATCACTAGTTTATTGTCATTAGAATCTATCAGCTCTGAGAGGCTGTACTGAGTGAAACTCTAACGGCAGCAGGCAGCATGATCACAAGGATAATGCTAACAAGCTGATGTTAAGCAGGTATAATGTAACCATGTTCACCATCTTAGTTTAGTGTGTTAGTATGCTGACATTAGCACTAAACACGATGCACAGCTTTAGTTTTGCAGATATTTGATATTGGCCAACTAAAAGAAGAACTAGAAGAAGATTTAGGGAATCACTGAAGTCATTAGGATTTATTCTCTGGACACCGTGGATTTCTGTACCAGATTTCATGGACATCCATTCAATAGAAATATTTCAGTTAAAGCCAAAAAGGTCAACCTTCTGGTGGCGCTAGAGGTCAAGTCATCACCAAAGTCAGTAGGCGTCACCCTCTGAGAACCATGAATGTCTGTACCAAATTTCATATTTCAATCTGGACCAAAGTGGTGGACCAACCCTGGAGCCACGCTGTTAGCATAGCTGAAAAGCTCTAAAACGATCTCTTAATGCCACCAGTTAATAGCATGCACAAGCCCCCAGCGTTAGTGTGGCATTAAAATCCAAACGATAGTATCTGCCTGACAACATCTCAGGTCTGACTGCAGCCAACAGCACCGTCCATGCAACAACAACAACAAGTCCCGTTGATGCCAGTGTGGTGGAGTTTGGGCAGCCATGATGGATTGTGTAGTGAAAACACTCTGAATGATATTTATTTATTTGCCCTAAACTGTTTACTGATCTTTTTTTCTGATCAGTCAAGTCATTAATAATTAACACTGTCCAACCCTGATTGCTGCCTAATCGATAAGAGCATCCCTATTGGCCTGATAAAAGTTAACAAGGAAAAATGTATACCATTGTTCACATGCCAGCCCATCCTACACTGGCATCCTCTTCATCTCACTGCCTTGGCATTAGGCCCAGCCAGGTGGCAGTGTGCACATGTCTACTCCTGTCCTCCTTGTTTAACCATCCATCATCTCGTCACAAGATACAAGACTTTCTCCGTGGCACTTCTTACAATGCAACACCTGTCCCCGTCCCAGCTTTCCATTTTCTCCTCCAGCTCTTCAGGGGTCTGACTGTCACAGTGTGTTTCCTGGTACAACTCTTCGGGTTCCTTCCTCTGCTGTCAGCCCGAAGCTCCCGTTATCTACCCGTCTTAAACATGGAGGCTGACACATGCTGGTGTCCGCTCGGCAGTGGTTCTACTGGAGTTGGAACCGATCGCACTTGGTCAAGTTTTGACTGACAGGGCGGAGGTGGGGGAGGTCTGGTGGCAGCATGAGATCATTTCCATCACACATCACATGACCTGTGATGAAAGCAGTGGTGCCCTTGGAGTTGGGCTCTGAGTTTTTAGTAGATGGCTAGTGGGGTTTGAAAGAATATGTCTAAAACAAATTACAATGTTTAGTCTTTTTCTTGGGATATTTACAGCCAAAGTTTTGATTTTTTTGTAATCAAATAAGGGTAACAAGGCTAAATCTGCAGTTAATAATATGTGTATTAACTCTGCACCAGGTTGCAAAAGACTCTCTCACAACAGGGGATCTCTCACAACCATTTAAACCGATTTCCACTGGTCTAATCTGTGTGAAATGTCCCAGTCTTTATGCTAAGCTAAGCTAACGGCTGCCGGCTGTAGCTTATGCAGACATTTAGAGTAACATCGTTTTTATCATCTAACTATCTGCAAGAAAGCAAATAACCATATTTTTTTATGTATACAGTGTTGTGCCTTTGACTTTTCATCTAGAAACCAGTTATTTTCTAACACGGTCGCTCATCATTTGTACTGATGATTCATGCCCATCTAAGCTTTGGAAGTGCTCCAACTGCCAGTCACTTCACATTGTCTAAAAGCAGAACATGAAGAGACTTTAACTTCCAGAATCCTGGACGCCTTGCTCAAGAACACATCAGCAGGTGGGCTGTTTGTCATACACCTTTGGCTGCTGGTCTACACGCCTCCTGCAGTGTCTTACTATGCACACTGACAACTACATTTGAACAAGATAGGAATAATACTCATGGGACAGGGTTGACTGGCTGACTTGCTTACGTATGATTACATGAGTATGAAATTGTGCATGTACCGGAGCCGCGTAAGCTTCCAAATTAAATGTTGGTTTTAAGCAGATTGCACATGTAGCAACTGAAAAGTGCTAGAAAGGAGTTTGTGGCAGAAGGCTGCAGAGACTCACGTAGCAACGCAGCATAGGAAGAAAAAGAAGAAGCGACAGATGAGAGGGAGAGGACAGAGGGAACAGGCAGAGGAGAGGAAAAGATTACTACCACAGTGCATCAGGCTTAGCTTCACATCCTTAATGGTAACCATGGAAATAATTATAGAGCAGACAGACAGGCTGTGTTGGAGAGAGAGGGTGAGAGCTACAGAGAAAAAGAGAGAGGGAGGGAGGGAGAGGAAAAAGACAACGGGAGAGGAGGAGAGAGAGAAAACCGTGGGGGGTAAAGTAGCTGAAATGTTTGTTGGAATCCCTAAACCCTGTCTCTGCAGCCTCTGATGTTTGGGAACTATGTGTCGACGGCACGCCCAGGGATTTGATGGTGGGTAAACCCACGTGAAGTCAGTTTAACCACCTCACAGAAGCCGCAGAATCGAGTTTATCCTCTTTTCAGCCCTGATACAAATATTTTCTTTGACATGAAATTGCACACAGACCGGGCATCTTAAGGTGGAACGAGCGCAAATGAAGATATCCACCACCTGCATGGAGGTCATCTTATTTTTTATCCACCTTTATATCTCACCAGCAATAAAGGACCCTGGTGTGGTGAGTACAGCAACAGTACAGTTATAACACGACAGCGGTTAAAAAAGTTGCTTCAAACCCACAGTTGTCATGGAAACAGATCTAAGATACCCTTTACCCCTCCGAAAGTGCTGATTGCTTATCTTTGCTGAAAGCCCAATCAATGGTGATGTCCTTAAGACTGAAATTAAAAAGTACTTTATGTTGCTTGCATCATTTAGGCAAAGTGAAATACAGCCTACACCGAGATATAGAATTACGTGTTTGGTTGATTTACATAAGTGGATGTACCGGCTGCTGTGCAGAAGCACGTGAGCTGGTGGGAAATTAGCAAGGGTCATGAAAGGCTTGGATGTAGAAATAAGCATTTAGATTTTTTTATTTTGATTGGTCATGACTTGCCCGTGGGTGGGTGTGTGTGTGTGTGTGTGTGTGTGCGTGCGTGTACGTGTGTGTAACAGTATGCATGATAAAGTGGTACCATCAGGGCTTTGTGGACGTACATTGTGTGAGTAATAACATGCTTGCACGCTTCCCACACATTTGCCCCTGGCTCTGAACTTCACACTGTGCTGTGTGTGCATGTGTGTCAGTAGAAGGTAAAAGGGAAGTGGAAAGGGTTTAAAGGCAAAGGAAATAGGAAGAGAGGAGGAGGAGGAGGAGGAGAGAGGGAGAGAAAGAGGGAGAGGATAGGGGAGAAAAAGTGACGGGGGCTTCTTGCACGGCTTAAAATCACTCCAGATCTCAGTTGGGATCGAGCCAGCCCCACCCCTTCTAAACATCTCTCTCTCTCTCTTACACACCACTGGAGATAGAGTGAGTGTGTGTGTGAGAGAGATGGAGAGAGAGAGAGATTGAAGCGCAGGGCATCAGTGTGCTGCTGCTCCCTCCCTGAACTGTTCTGCTCTCCACCTGTGCAGGATTATCTCCGTCCAGGCAGCAGACAGGAGACACCACAACATCCATCGCTTACCTGGCGGATTACCTGAGGATACCGCCGTTTGGTGGGAAGAAAGACGAGGGGCTAAGTTCCCATCATCGCCTCGTTTTTGTTTTTTCTTTTCTCGCGCTGCCTGTCAGCTACTGGCCCACGTTCAGTTTTTAGACTACTTTATTCTGTGGCGTTTGCGTGTTTCTTGGCCACTCCACCGACTCTCTTCGGCTTTTTCTGTCTTCTCTCTCTCTCTCTCTCTCTCTCTGTTTTTGGTCCACATATCTCCGCCTGCATTGGAAATTAAAGCTGTCGTTTTAATTGTTCCTGCCTGCTCGCTGGCTGCCCCGTCGGAGGGGTCCGACCAGTAGAAAAAAGGCGCAGCAGAGAGCGGAGCGCGTCTTCTCAGCCCGCACTTTGGCGCACACACAGAGAGGCAGACCCGTTGCGCACCGCACCGCTCCCTCACGCACACGTGGGCATGGATACGCACGCTCACACGCACGTGCACACACACGAGTGGACATCCAGACATCTGTGTGCATACCTGGCTTTTGATTGCAATTAAACACCAGCAGAAACGCGCTTACCTTTTCCCCTCCATCCACCCTTGGCAAGTTCATTTTTGAGATGCACAAGGCGGACACCCACTAAGGAAACCATCGCAGAAACATTCCCATCTAAAAGATGAGAGAAATTGCCCTCAGCGGATTTTCCGTCGGTCACCGGAATTGCGAGTGCAGGGTCGGGGCGGAGGGCACCGGGGAGAGAGGACAGGGAGAGGCCGGGGAGGAGGAGCTCTCAGCCGGGCTGCCTGCCGCGGAACAGCCGCTGCTGCCGGTGCTCAAGAAGCAGGCTGCTGCTGCCCGGGGGAGGCGGGGGGAGGATGAACAGTGCCTCAGTGTGAAATTATAACAGTCAGCTGACTTTGGGAGTGTTTGTTTTCTGTCGTTTTACCTCTCACTAATTAGTCTGAAGATGCGAGATAACGAACAGTGGCCTACTTAATAACTGTCATCCTGTACTCTTATCAACGTGGCATTTTTGGGTCACCTTGAAGGTAAATTCAGCACTTTGGAGAAGTAAAGTCCTGCAGTTGCTAATTTACTCTTTGGAAGGAACACCCTCCCACTTACAGGCCACTTACACCAGTTTCACTTTGTGTAATGATTACTTTTTCTTGATAGCTTAAGTTGTTTGTAGTCAGATTTAGCCAAGATAAAAATCCAAGTAATATTCCTGTAATCTTTATATAAGGACTTCTAGTGTGTCTGTGGTGCTCAGTAGTGAGTTTATGGTCACCATATTGCACTTGATGGTATTCTTTATGTCTTAAATATTACTAGATTATAATATTTCTTTTAGATATTATATATATAGTTTATAGTTTTCTGTGATATTTGTATAGCATTGTACTTTAAACTGACTATAAGACCACTGTAGTTCTTTTTCTAACACACCTTAAGAATTCCCTTATTCTAAGATATATCCAGGTACCTTGAAGGAGCCCTGTTTCCAGGTGCCTTTGTAATGGATGCTGGCGATTTATCATTTATTCATAAACCTATTTGTCTATGAAATATTTAAAGGTCATAGATTGATTTGAGGCCAGCTGTCATCCATTTGCGACATGGAAGTGTTTTGCTGTATTGGGATTTAGTAGTGGAATCGAGTTCGCTGGCTTTGCTTTAGTTCGAGATCCTCTTAATTTGAGCGCTGACTAACCGAGCAATACTTCTCTGTCTGGAACTCGAACACGGCCTTATAAACCCTCCAGAGGATGGTCACCTGCTTGTCAGACAGTCAGACAAACACACGTGTGTCATGACAATTGCTGGCAGGTGCCGTTTGCAGATACACCGACACACTCAGTTATTTATAGACGTTAATGTCACTGTGTGCTTTTGGAGTATCGATTCAGAACAAGTGTCGATGCTCGGTGGAATGTAACACAAACTACGGAGCTGCTGCAGTTTCAAACAGACATTGAGACTCCGTGGAATACAGGCTGAAAGTCAGCGAATGCATCGTCACTCTTAGCTGCCATCAGCTTACTGTGGGGTCACATTGACTGGAAACCCAGAGACAGTGTCTCTAGAAGTCTGGACACAAAGCACAACAAGCCCCACCTGATCTAGGTAGGACACGTGTCTTCTTGTTTGACTTTTGTTCCCCTAAGATACATATATATATGTTTTATTCAACAACAAAAAAACATTGTACATGATGTTTGTCATAACTGGAATACACATCTTTATGTCCTCCAAAACTGTGGTTTTGTAATTGTAGGAATATACATTACACTGGCATTGATAATACTTTCATACCAGCAGTCATGTTTTCTGAGTGGGCGTATCAACTGTACCGATGCCCGATGTCTAATTTTGGGGATACGTTCTTTAAATTACTTTTAAATGCTATGTAAAAAGAAACGTGCGCAGCTGTAAATATGCGGCTCATCTTCACCCGTTTGCACCCGTCTCTTGTACGATGACATCACTTTGCTGTGTGGGTTTCTGTGGGTTTGTCGTCAAGCTCAAGAGCACAAATAGTCCACTCCTTCCCATCTGCTGTTTCCTCGCACGCAACTTAATATTCAAGCAAAAGCTCTGCATGAAACTGTTTTTTTGTTGCTCCTTTAATGCGGGACACTTCAGTCAATTTTTCTGAGCGTCAGACAATCTTTCCAAAAGCTAAAAGCTCAATAACTACTAAAAGATTCCACGTACAGTAAATAATGTACTATGGCAAGCACTAGCACAGTAAAGCAGATCAGACTGCACGCTCCTCTCTTTGCTCTAAAAATCTAATAATTCCCATCATGAAACACAAGCTTGATCCAAAATTAGACCTTTCATTTCTTTGCGTTGAAGCCGCAGTAGGTGCATTCGCAGAGGCTCGCTCGCTCGCTCGCTCTCCCCTCCCTGCGCTTCCCACTGATGCAAAAGCAATCGGCAGGCAGTTCTGAGACTGACACCTCGCAACGAAGCGCTCCTGCTCAAATGTTTACCTCAGATGCCCGAGACACAACATTACCTTGACAGCAAATAGCAGAGAAATTGCACCATTTATTTTACTAATTTCTCTTAACCCGGCATGCAAGCAAAATGTCAGCCTATAAAAATCTACCTATGGCTTCATACAAATACTCCAGCATACAGCAAAGACAGAAAGAAGTACTTGCTTTCTCCTAGTGGCTTGTGGATTCTGAAGTTTGCCAAGCATATCGGCTTTGAGAATACATAAGGATTGTCCAGAATTTTGGTCATCTGCCAACTTGGCTCCTACTGATTATGTAGAGTAGAGAAACCTGTGGTCAGCAGTCAAAATGCATCGTGATTGAACTGTTGGCAGGTGCTTCTTTCTCACTGTGTGTAATATTTTTCAGTTACTTTAACTGATTAAAAAGCCCCATCATTTAACTGTACATTTGAGTATTACTGTAGTCTGTTCTGTTCATTCAGCTGTTGTGTAACATTCACACTAGAGATGTTGGACTTGTTTATGTAACAATGAGTTCATCTCTATTTTAGACCAGTGTTTTTCCAGTCAGGGTTTGCACACCAGTCTGTACATTTATATGCAGTGCTGAAATGATTAGTTGATCAACAGAATGTTTATTCTAAGCAAGACTTGATGAAAGCGGTACTCAAGCTATTTAGTATGTCACTTCCTTAAAGTTTGAGTTTCTTTTAACAAAGAATGGTCAAAGTTGAAGCAGCAGCGACGTATATATCCTGACTTTTAGTCATTAGCAGGGATGGAAATTACCACCAGCCGCCAACAAATGCTGATAAAATATGAAAGTGGCTGATTTCAAACACAAAATAATGATTCACATTTGAGAATTTGAACATTTATCTGTCAGCGGCTGGTAGATGTTCACATTTTAAATTCCAACCCTGATTCTTAGTAAAGATAGCCGGAGCCATGAGGTCACGTCCTCTTAGCATCTGCACCATTAAGTTCTGTAACTCAATGCAAGTGTGTTCCTGGGGTTTACTTACACGGACGCAATTCAAAGTGCAATTCACTACAACACTTACTATTAGTGTTGATCATGATTACTTTGGGAGTATACACATAAAACTATAGCTCTGTGAAAATGTACAAGTGCAGCACTGTGGGGACGTTGATCATCATCATAACTTGGTTCTAACATCTTCTTTTCCACTTTGTAGCTGTAAACTTCTCCATCGTTCAGTCCTGTCTGAACCGTGACGTTTATCCCGCAGTGGTCTAGGGCTTATGGGAAATGATGTCCGTTCACAGCTGCTAAAACTAGAGCAATATAATTAAGACAAGCAGAATACATGACATACTGTGGTTGGATTTTTAGTTATTAGCGTGTGATTTTGAGTCAGGTTTTCTTACTTCTTACTCCAGTTTGCCCCCAAAACCCATGATCCTACATTTCCCATAATGCAACCTGATAGCATCTTTCATTAGACCCTCCCTGCCTCATAAACACCTACATCTTCCAAACTGCACACCTCCAGTTTGTAATGCCCGCTTCTCTCAAGCTGAAACCTTTTTTTTTAAGAAGATCCCCAGAAGATGTTCTACAACTGAGAAGTTGTAGTAGTACTCCTCACGACAAGTGAACTCAACTTTGGTGGAGTGCACTTGTTATTTATCAGGCCAAAATGTCAAATATTTGCTGTTTCCAGCTTCTCACATATGAAGACTTGCTAGTTTTCCTCCTGTTTTATGTGATTGTAAATTTAATTATCTTTGTGTCGGTCGGACAAAATAAGAAATCTGATGCATGACATTTTGGCCTCTGGGAAATTGTGATTGGCCTTTCTCACAGATATTTCATAGACTGAATGGATGACTTAATTAATCGTGAAAATAATTTACAGATAAGTCAATAATGAAAATAAGTGTGAGTGGGTACAGCAGTATTTACGTGTTAACGTCAGACGCACTTCACAGTAAGTAATATGGCCGCTCAAATGGATCCTGGCACAGTTAACTTGTAGACTTTAAAAATCTCATGCATCATTCATGGAAACATACTGTAGCTGTTTGCACACTGTCCATTAGTAATTTGTTCAGAAAGCAGAATGGACTTTGACAGAGAGGTCAAGGTTTACTGCTGCTGCTGCAGCTGTATGAATGATTGAAACCTTGCACGTTATAAATCAGCTCTCTGCCAGCGTCGCTCAACAACCACACACATTTAGCTCTTTTAGATTGATTTGAACAGCCACTGCAGAGCCTTATCAGCTCAGGGAGTAACCAAGACTTGTCCAGATAAATGTTTCCAGAAAAATGTTCTGTGCGTGTAGCCGCTGCGGGGAACCAAACCCCCAAACCACTTGCAGCGCTAGTGTCTGGCTTTGCCTGCCGGGCTCTAGAAGACCACATTTATACGTTAAATTATGTAATGAGAGTCCCTGATGTGGCCGCTGCATTGTGCTTTGAACACAGGAGAGACAGCCTTGCATTTGTAGTCACAGTTCACGGATCAAAAGCAAACAGGGAGCCAACCATCGCTCTATCATAACAAAGCCAAACATACAAAAAAGCCCTGAGCGTTTCAGCGCTATTAAGACACCCACTCCCTCTCCAGCCTCCATCTCTGGCTCTTATGCTCCCTCCCTCTCTCCATCCAGCTCCCCCTTCCCTCAGTGCAACTCCCTCATCAGCCAACCTCTCTTGTTACTGCTCCCCCAGATGCTTTTCCTCCATTTCACTCTCTTGCTTTTACTTCCTCTACCCAGCTCTCTCTTTCTGTCGTCCTGTGTTCTCTCCGTGTAGTCTTGCTCTCACGCTGTCCCTCCTACTCCTACACGAACACTTACCCCCCCACCACCACCACCACCACCACACACACACACACACACACACACACACAGTGTTCCTTTACTGTTTTTTTAACCAACCTCTTACTCATGTGTGTCTACATCCCTCCCTCCTACTCTTTTAACTCTGTCTCTCTCAGTTCTCTCAGAGGGTCTGAGCTGGAAGCGATTGCCACCCACACGTTCCCTCTTCAGCTTTCAGCTTGACATCAGATTTACATTCACAATGAGCAAGCGCAGCATTTCACATGTTGCCCAGCACATGGCTGCACATACATGCAAACCGCATGTTGGCACATGTGAACACAGGCGCCTTGTGCTGAATGTGAGATTGTATTGTTGTGTTCTGCTGGTATAATTAGCCAGTAAACCGAGTAGTCGATCGACAGAAAAGCAATTTTGATCATCAGTTGATAATTTATCAAGCAAAATTAAAAACGAACGCTTCTTCCGGATTCTCACTTGTGAGGATTTTCTGCTTTTCTCTGTTTTATGTGATTGTAAATGTAATATATTTTGGTTTTGGACTGAAAAAAGCAATTCCTTCAGTGAATCTGATCATTTATTACTATTTTCTATTTTATGAACATAGCTAATTATTCTGAGATTAATGAATAATGGAAATACATTATTCATCCCATGTGTATTTCTGATTTGACTTTCAGACCCCATTTATGCCTGGTATTGAAGTCGGATCAGATGCAGCACATATAACGTAACAACTATGCAGCTGGAGCAGGGAGGGCATTAGCTTAGCTTAGCATGAAGACAAGGAGGAAACTGGCTCTGTCCAAAGTTCAAAAATACACCTGTCAGCACGTTTAAATCTCACTAACTAACACATGAATATTGTTTTTTTACACAAACTCAACGTGGCTATTTGTGGTTTTAGGGTAAGTTACGTGCTGTAACTAGTTCTTGATAAACAACTGTTTATCCATCCACCCAGCGCTTCTGTGCAAGAAATCGTTCCGGCAAGAAAACACTTACTGTCATTTTTACATTTCTGTTTGTACAGATTAAAGAAACTAGTTATACTGTGTTAATTAGTGAGCTTTACTGGGGGGTGGAAGGCATATTTTTTTTACTTTGGACATAGTCAGGTTAGCTGTTTCCCCCTGCTACCAGTCTTTATGCAAAGCTAAACTAATTGCCTCCTGGCTCCAGCCTCATATTTAGCACACAGACATGGAGGTATGGATATTTTCATCAAACTCTTGGCAATAAAGCAAATCAGTGTCTTTCCTTGAACATGTGATCCGTGTCTGCATCTCAACCAGCCAAAGACCACACTTCTTACCTTTGGTGCACCTTTAACCACGCCCTGCAAGGTTAGAAGTTAGACCTCCTGTCAGCACAAACAAGATTTTCAGGGTGTGTTGAGTTACTCTTTAACAAAAGATCTCCTAACTGTGCCTCTTCCTGACCTGGGGCACAGTACACCGTGTTTGTTGACCAGTCCGCCAAATGTCAAGAATCAAGACGACAAGGACCACCTGTAAAGGCAAAGGCGATCAGATAAGACCTGGCTGTGACCGAAATCACTCCCTCGTCCACTTGTTCACTTCTCCCTATATAAACAGACAATATTTTATTCTGTAGTGAGCAGTAAATAAAAATGTCAAACACTTACACTCAACATCTTTTTGAATCATCACTGAAAAGCTGGAGTGTTGTAGCCCTGCATCGATAAAATGGGACGCATTGCATTGTGGGATTGTTGTCAGAAAGAGGTGTGCATGGACGCTGCTTTTTATGTTTCACGTTGGGAATTTATTAGGGCGCTACAGTAGTGGATATATTTCACACCCAGAACTTGAACACTCAAATGAAATGTCAGACAATAAATATAACAGACTATAAAGTAAATAAGTAAATAATTATTTCAGACACATCACAGCTTATTAATACCTATACAATCAGGTGGAAACGGAGTCTCTCTCGATGACAGCGATCTGACCGCTGTGGTTTATTCCACAAGATTCGGCGAGACACTTTCCCTTTTCATCATGGATTCAATTCTTAATCGGCACGCACCTGGCCATCTTTCCAAAAGCCAGAGTAACGTTTCAACACAGTGATGATTAAGAACGAGCAACTTGAACGACGTTATTTCAGCACGTGGATGATTTATTAAGCTGCTAAATGAAGGAGACAAGCAATGTCTACCTGCCACACGACCCCAGCCAGACTGAATCGCAACCTCCCGTGACACGGTGACGCCTCGCCGTGCAGGCTGCCTTCCTTCAAGTCTGCTTCTCAAGCCTTTACATCATCTCTAAACTGTAGTTACATAATTGCATAGGTGCAACAAGCGAATCAAAACAGATGTATTCGCACATCGTGTCAGTCATCAGCAGCGAGACTAATGAAGACTAATGCAGCTTTGTAATGATTTGCCTGATCTATCAAGTTATGATCATATGGCTGCTAAACATTTGGTTTCTGTGTGTGTGTGTGGATGTGTGGCTATAGCATGTACAATATGCTGCAATATATATGTATATATATATATATATACACACACAGTACAATAGCCCGATGTGTGCACAAATACCCGAGCACCTTCTCTGTTCAGAGCTTTGTTGTATAGTATGCTTGAAACTAAAATGTAAGATACTTCAGAAAAAAAAAATGTTGCTATGGCAACGAAACACAGAGCCAGGGTTGGGATCAAGAAGAGAGTGAGTGAGAAATAGATTTAAATGGACCTATTTTTCGTTCCAGACCGATGCTTTTGTGGACACTTTAATAAAAGGGATGTTCAGTGGCTTCGATTAATTTAGACAACCATTAAAGGGAGAATGCAGGTGTTTAAAAAGGAAAAAAAGCCAATGAGCCTCTTTCGGTTTTAATTTGTGTCTGCTCTAACTCTACCCATCGCACGTCTCTCCATAAAGACTGTAGATCAGATGATTTATACGCTGATTCGGAGTCCTTGCACACGCTGCCGCCCACATTTCTCCACTCTGTGCACGGTGCCAGTGTAAAAAGGAGCAGGTACCGCGTTTTATGTTTGAGAAGTGAATTTTGGTGTGTGTTCAAGTTGAAGAGGACCATTTTGACCAAAATGAGAAATCTGCTCTCAGTGCCTACTCTTACCAAATAATAGATAATGCAGTGTGTGGAGTCACTGCAGGTGCATGTTAAAAATATACTTCCAACATCATATAAAGGCAAAAAGTGATGATATTCTTTCAAATAAACAGCAGGTAACTTAATAGCCAACTTTATTGGATGTAGCCTACATTAACGATGTTGTTGTAATTGAAGCCATTTTCTTTCTCTAGCTTAAGGAGAGAAAATGTCAGCAGGTGAAACCATCAGAGATAATTCAACACGAAAAAAGGGTGATGGTCAAGTGTTGGTAGTCAAAGAGTAGTGATAATGTGGCTGTAAGCATGTTAATCTTTGTCTGTACAGCACATATAAACACGTATGTTAGCATGATCACTTGATAGTGTAGCTGAAAGAAAGTAAGCAGAAGAATGGCTTTTTCTCAGACAGCACTCGGTGTATTTGCATGATTAAAGCAACAATAACGATCTACAATTAAGGCAGTTGAGTATTTGCTCAGTGTTTTTAAAGGTTCAGGTTTCTAGACTATCACCCTCCTGGTGGGTTGCTCAGCTACTTTTTTAATATTGCAGTAAAATGTTTTTTTATTTTTTTATTTCTGAGAGTTTCCTTAAAGTTATATTTTACCTTATAAAGTTCAATCTTAAATTATTTTGATGTTTTTCCCGTCGAAGTGCTTGATATGTTTGATTGGGACAAAAAAATCTGTTGTGCTTATTGCTTTACAATCACTAAAATGTAATACCTTATTTATTTATTTATTTATTAATTAACATCTTAATCTTCTTAATCGAAGGTCCACTTGTGAGTTTTTTTTCAGAGCTTTCAACCACATCTCATGGTCTTAATCGGTAGATAATTAATTAAATAGATCATTTTTCAATTTGATAAATCCTTGAATAAGCTTATCATATTAAATCATAGTATGTTTATCTTTAATTTCAATACTCTGCCTTTGTATAAACTAAACTTAAACAAAAAATTCTGGAGCATTTACAGCAATATTTAATAAAGTGCACTTTCCATATTAACTGAACCAACAGATAAATGAATTATATAGTTTAACAGATTATTTAGTATTTAGATAAGTGATGATTTACCAGCACAGCTATAGATGGAGTCACTGCCGCTTGTTACAGCAGGTTTTTGGCAGCAGTGTTAGTGCAGGAAGGGTAAATCGTTAAAAGGTTAAAAAAGGAGCCCTGAAGCTCGTACGCTGGTTCCCGCTGCAGCTGTGCGTAGAGCAGAACAGAAGAGCCCGTGCTCTCTGTAGGGCATTGTGTTGCAGACCTCCGGGCCTTTAAATTATTGTCATGATTTATATACTGTACACTGTAAGTCAATGCAAATCTGCCCTCTGTGGCCAAGCCTATAAATTACAAGAGAAAGGATTAGCATTCCCCCGTTCAGATCTCGACCCCATGTGAGGGTAAGCACACGAAGAATCCGAATAAAACTCTCTGGGAAAAGTCGACAAGTCTTTAGGAGGTCAAACTGTTTTTAAATCCCAACACTGCTCCTGAGTCTCTTCGGAGATTAAGAAAGTAAATGCTTACATGGTGCAGGGGATGGTTGCTCAGCAATTTCTGAATGAAATATAATAATAATGCTGCGCTTGGCTCTGTAATAAACACAATACTTAGGAAGACAGTTCATCACTTGTGAATAGGATTCGTTATGGAATTTTGTTTTGCTATTTAAAAATCACTTGATAATTAAAAAACATTCTGTAACTTTGTTCTCATAAATCAGTTTATCCATGATTATCACAGCATGACAGCCTGTGTATCCTCTATACGGCTTTATTCATCTATTTATTATCTATAATCCTTAGAGGGTCGCAGAGGGCTGGAGCCGATCAGCTGACATTGGGCCCTGGACAGGTCGCCATCAAATCATAGGGGCCCTTACACATAGAGACAACCATTACAACCTATATTAGACATATATATATATATATATATATATATATATATATAGTTTTTATCTTTTAACTCTCTCACTTACAAAAATGGGCCTTTACCCGAATTGGAAGTTGACTCTGAGTCGACAGTTTAGGACAATATTTTGTCCTATGCTTGTGTCTCTCCCGCTTTTTGTTTTTATAAAAACTGATGTTTTTCTGTGATTATTAGAAATATATTCCGCACGGCTGCCCAGTAACACTACAGTCCTGACGCACCCCGCACTAAACTGCTAAAACAACTTACAAGTGAACTCTTTTCATACGACAAGACTCGTGTTTTAGTGTCTTTGGTCATCATTCATGTCAAAGAAATAAAAAGTGTGTGTCCTGGTCAAAGTTTAACACAGAGCGTCTCTCCTTACAGGCCTTTATCCAAAGATTCGATCACAGTGGACGGCAGTAGAGGAAGTGGAGCTAGCGCCTGGTTTTGAAGTACCAAGCTTGCTAGCATTCAGCCTCCGTTTCACTTACAGTTAGTTTTATAATTAGGTAATATAATAAAGTATAATAAAGTATAATAAAGTATAGAGCTTGCTTGTCATCCTGCTCTGTGTACAATGATGTAGCTAAAAACAAAGTGCAATGATTTGACGGATGATTGGAATCATCAACGTCTTTGTGAGACGTCGAGATAAAAAGTATTTTTATTGTATACACTTTCTGTACTTTTTGGAGAAAACAACAACAGCTGCTACTACCTGAAGCAGACAAAGACTTCCAACAGAAATCAAGACTCTAGCCCCAATGAAACCCTCCACTGGAGGGTGTAATAAAACATGTGCTCTCTCCAAGTCTTATGACTTCAAATTGGCACCAAAAGTACCAAGTTTTTTTAATCACCCGAGGGGTTAGGTTAGTAAACACAAACTCACAGACTGATTGTTTTTCAGATCTTACTGTCTATAGCTAAACCCACAGAAATGGCCCAAACCTTCTATGGGGGTTTTTTTACCACAAGACTGATGCCAGTTGAGTCCTAAACCACCATTCTCTCTTTGGCACAATCTGCTCCTCCAGGAGAAATTAATTAGTTTGGGAAACAATATAGTGTGAAGTGAATCTTGAGATCACTGAGGCCTTTTAATTGAGATGGCTACAGTTATAATGCATACATAATGATGGCATAACCTCCGTCCGTACGGCGCATCACCCAGGATAATTGCTGTTGATTAACACCTCTCGCAGAGTAACAAACACCTAAGAAGCTGCGAGTATCAGTGTGAGCGACTGATGGCAGCCACACCAGATGAATGGAGAAAAGCTTCCAAAGTTCATGAACTGTAAACTAAAGAAATGATCAATTTCCTGGAACAGTTTTGCTTAAAAGTCTTTAGTTTGGTGTCAATCTTGCTGTAAGCGTAAGTTTTAATTTATACAAATGGAAATGTTTGCCGTTATGTAACTATTATAAAACACAATCAAAATGTACTTTTCATAAAATTACAATCAACTAGAATCGCTCTTAGGACCTTTTAATGGAGCTAGATGTTAAATTACCCCCCTCTCATGTGATGTAACCTTTTCATGTAGGAGCCCTGCTCTCTCCGATTTAATTTAGAGACTCCTCCACCAGTCAGTCATTCAGCCTAGAGTTTGTAGTCTGGGAGCTGTGGGCAAAGAGACACCGGCATAGTTTGACGTCTCGACTGGGTGACAAAACACCCTTGTGGTCATCTTTTTCTCTCTTGCGTGGGTTGGGGAAAATGTTAGGATGGCAGACGGTAAGACGGGCAGGCTTGTGGTGAAAAGACTGCCATTTGGACAGGTAAATGAGGGAGAGCGAGAGGCGAGGGCGATGAGGATAAAAGAGGAATACAGATAAAGCTAATGTGGAGAAAATGGAGGGTTCTAGATGCCACACATATCTGAAGAGGGAGGGAATGAAAGGACGGTACGAAAACAAGAAAAGGGTGCAAGGAGGAGAAAGAAAATGAGAGAGAGGAGAGAGATCAGGGGCTGAAGAGAGGTAGAGGAATAAATGCACTATTTGGATTATGTAAAACAGCTGCGTGGGAGAGAAGAGGTGTGTGTGTGTGTGTGTCTGAGTATTAGTGTGACTGTGACAGAAGAGGCTGAGAGAGGGGGAGAGCAAAGGAAAGAGTCATGGCAAGAAAGGCTGCAATGATGGAGGAAATTAGCAACAAAGCAACAAATGTAACTAACTTATATTTTGCACGAGGGTTATCGGGCTGTAGACTTTTCTTTGAGAGGGTCATGCAGTGAAAAGAAAGGGTAAAAAGAAGGGAAGGAAGACACGGAAAGAACAAAATGTGTCGAGATGAGAGCGCCCCGGTAGCTCACCATGTATTATGTGTCCCCTCTCTCTGCCCTGACTTTCTCTCTCTCTCCTGGCAAATAAAGTGAAGTGCCGAGAAAAAAGAGAGAGAAAGGGGCAGAGATGTAAAGCAGGCTTTGATATCATCCTGCTGTAGTTTGGAGATCATAGATATGGTTATCTAAGCAGGGCTTCTACATAGGAGGGAAAAGAAAATACATATATTTAAGGCAAGCCTGCAGAGACGGGAGAGCAAAAACAATAAAAACATCAACTTTAACCCTTGTGCTACCTTGTCGGGTCATATTGACTCAGTGGCCCAGTGTCGTCTCCACAAGGGTTAAAAGGCAGTGGAGAATAATTTGAGCTTTAAGTGAGACACACCTTAGATCCTCTGCTAATTTGCTAGATTTAAGTTTGAGACAACTTTCATATTGTACAGCCAAATCAGAGATATCATTTGTGACCAGACCATTTATTGATTTATAGACACGCAGTGAGCTTTTTGATTGAGACGGGCCGATGCAATGTATGATGACAGTGACAGGAATTTGCCTTGCGGACATACAGTGCTGACATTTTATTGACTTGACTCAACGTTCACTCTGGTTTCAGATGTGATTTGCGGGCAAACAGACCAGACCTCCTGAGCTTTGTTTCCTGTGTTCTCTAACTGTACATTTACACTCTCTCCGTCATCCATCAAGCGTAGGACAGGAGTTTATTCCCTTACCTTCCAATTCAGTGCATTAGGCACCGACTCGCTGACGGAAGTCAATAAGTGCTTTGGTTGTGTAATGCTCGCTCGTCTCTCTCCCTGCGGGGGGGGGGGGGGGGGCGGGCGGGGCGGGGGGCGGGGG
>JAVQJD010100288.1:0-28924 GCA_036023655.1 Nannoperca australis
TTTGAATGTATTGTATTTGATAATGTACTAAGATCATTGGTTCTTTGATTTAATGCTCTTCTGATTCTGCCATTGGCAGCGATGTACCTGCTTATAGCACTTGTGATTCATTACCAGCCCTTACAAGTCTGATGAGACATCTTGTTGTTTTCAATCATGGTTCTTGATGTAAAGCTCTTATTTTTGGAAGTCACTTTGGATAAAAGCGTCTGCTAAATGTAATGTAATGTTAAATGGATGGACACGGACGGTGTAATCTGTTGTGTTATTTTAAATGCATCTTCGTTTTCTCACTGCCTGTGTTTTTCGGACAGGCACCGGCCGCACAAACCAGTCAGAGATTCTGATTGACCTGGTGGGTCTGGACATCCAGAGCAGCTCTCTGCAGCAGCAGCAACCCCCGACATCCTCTCGATCTCTTCCTTCTGACCTGCTGTGTGGCTCTGCCGATGACCCTCTGTCCCCCAGCCCCAGCGCACCCTCTGCATCACTGTCTCTGCTGGATGAAGAGCTGCTATCTTTAGGTAACGTTCAGTATAATATACTTGAATTAGTTTTATTTATTTATTTTTGGCAGCATTAGACATCAACAGTCTTTTGAGAATGTCTTGTTTACATGTTTTTACAGGCCTCAACGATGCCGTTCCTGTTCCAAGTAAATCAACACATGTAAACCTGAGCAATCAGGTGCCATCTTTACAGGTATTTAAATGATTGTCAGTAATTTATACTTTATGTCAAGTATTGTCTTAGTGGTAATTGCAGTGTTTTTTTATTATTTTTTTGTCACCATGTATTCCAGAATTCCACTCAAGATTTGGACACCACCTCACCTCCGGTTCCTGCATTCTTCACATCTTCACTTTTTCCAGACGCCCTTTCTGTGACAGTAGCCCCGATTAGCCCAACCAAGTCTTTTACAACTGTCTCTGCCTCAAGCTTCCCTGGCCCTGTTTTCTCCCTGCCTCCAGATTTTTCAAAGTCTGCCTCAACAACGTCGGCCACATTCCCGCAGTCCCTCAATTCAGTATTGACCACCACTGCACCAGCTGCTCCTCTTCCGTCATTCAGCATGGCCTCTCCTGCCCCCTCGGCCACCCCTGTTACTGCACAACAGGTCTTCACTTCACCTGGAGCGCCCCACTTGCCTTCAGTTACTCTCAGTCAAAATCTGCAAGACCTCGACTTGCTGGATCTGGGCAGTCCTAAAAAGTGAGTAGCACTGGGGAGGTACTATAGATCAGCGCCAGTCGGTCCATCTGTCAGGCATACTGTCTTGGATTTTGGATCATCTTTTTTCCCCAAAAATCAGAGTAAATGATGCATGCTCTTATTCCGTCGCAGCGTTAAAATTGCACCAATTTACCTGAGTGGGTGTCTAAACACTTCCCAATTGGCAAATTGATCCACAGTATTCCATTAATTGGTTCCCCTGCAGCAGTGTTTTGAGCACTGTAACTAAGCAACATTGCTCAGAGCATCAGGTAAAATACTTGTTTTAAAATGTCATTCATTAACAATTCTAAAAAACATTACAAGTACTTTGTATTATCTTGGTTTAATCAAAATGTGAAGATAATTTTTAAAGTGGTCATGCTAAGTGTTTAACTGCCACTCAAATATCAGGTGGTTGAGATTGAGCCATACCATTCCATTAATGATTACCAAACCTGACCCCGCACAGTGTTAATATTTTCATTTCTGGTAGTATTTCTTTCATCCTGCTTCTGTTATCTTGTTGTCATTATAGGTTATCCGTTTTCTGTCTGTCATTATACGTTTATGCATTATGGGACATTGTCTTTGACAAAGACATGTAAATTATCCACACAGTAAACATGGGGTGATGGACTTTGGCAGCTTGCTGGTCAAGAATGAGGATCTGTGCGCTCCTGCTACCCTGTCTTCCAGTCTTGGTGTCACCTCCACCACATCCAACTCGCTGCTCTTAGGAGGCATACAAGGACTGTCCACTCCACCACCTGCCAATAGGCAGGCAGATGACAGCCCTCTGTTACGCTCTCTGTCCCCCATCCTCCCTCTGAGCCAGGCCAGTCCAGGCAGGGAACAAGAAGTATCCCTGGCCAATGTCTTTGTCCCTTTGGATTCCATTAAGCCAAGTGAGTTCCATGAAATAGGCTGTATGCTTTGTTTTGTGTGTTTTATGAGTATTACACATACTGCAACTATGAAACCATTTACATAAATTTATTAGGGCCCATTCACTAAAAGTTAAAGGTTGTATAAGAGTTCTATCTGTTTAGCTAGCACTGGGGCAGGGCAGATGTGCTGTAAAGGAAACAGAATCTCATTTCCCAGAATCCATGATAACCGATACTATTCTGTGCCCAGATTTCATCGTGTTTTTAACAGGTTGGTTCGCTCAATTGTACATGACAAATAGGTCTTACATCTTCAGAAGAAAAATAGCATGCATTATTATGGGTTATTCATTTGACAACGACAATGATTCTAGGAATTTTAGGACATTTTAGCAAGAGCACTTTAAAAGGAAAATGTTACCTGATGGAATACCTTTTTTTAGGGAGGACAGTCACTGAAGAGATTTTAAAAAATAACTTGAGGGGGAGAGTTCATGTTTTTATAGTACAGGTAATTCAGTAAACTGCAAGTGTTTTCTCGTTAGAAAATAACTCATCCTCCCTATTTGAGACTAACTGGTGGTTGGAAAACTGAACCTTAAACACTACTGCCACTTGGTGGTGACAGTGGCAAACTTGATACCAATGGAAAAGACGGAGTGATATTTTCAATGTATTTTTCAGTTATATTTTTTGACTCCATTACACTTGGTCACGATTGAGAACATTTTTATTGTGGTCGGAAAGTAATTATCACAGCATGTGCAAAAGGAAGGACATGCATCCAAACATGCCTTCAGTACAGATTAGAGAGGGAGCAATAAGAAGTAGTGTATTTGTAAAGACTCTACGCTCGTGTTTTAATCACCTTTTTGCTCTTTCCCTTTGTGTGCTGCATTTAAGGTAAAGAATGTCCTGTGACAGCATATGACAAATACGGGGTCCGTGTTCTGCTGCATTTTGCCACTGACTGTCCAGCAGGCAGACCTGATGTACTGGTGATGGTGGCGTCCATGCTTAACACAGCCCCACTAGCTGTCAGGAACATTGTTCTGCAGGCTGCTGTGCCCAAGGTAAATCCTGCTGTGCCTCTGTGATATCACTGTTAATTCATAGGAAGCTGCACTGTGTGTGTGTGTGTGTGTGTGTGTGTGTGTGTCAATTTGTAGCAGATGTTCAACTGATTAAGTTCAATATTTGAGTGGGTTGCTCCTTTGGCTTAATGTACATGTATATCTGCTCTGCCAATTCTCTAGATGATGAAAGTGAGGCTGCAGGCACCCTCAGGGACAGAGCTGGCTCCTTTTAACCCAGTCCTCCCCCCTGCTGCGATAACTCAAGTCATGCTGCTTGCCAATCCTCTCAAGGTAGAGCTCAGCCTGGAGATTTTTTTGTTGTTCATACATCTATTAATGCTTTAGCCAATGTATTCATTGACACAGTACTTACTGAGTGTTTGTGTGTTTTGCAGGAAAAGGTTCGGATGAGATATAAACTGACATTCACGCTGGGAGAGCAGCCACACACAGAAGTGGGGGAGGTGAATGAGTTTCCGCCTGCTGACAGATGGGGGGCTCTATAACCCTCCTTACCCCTTCAAGCTGGCCATGACAAGACTCTAAAAACTGGGGTTGTCAGTGCAGCTCAGAGGTCAAGAGAGAGGGTCAGTATTAGAAGGCTTTTAGGGAAAATTTGAAGAATGTGAAATGAACATTAATGGACCTTGAAGGAGTTTTTCTGCTTGAAATGGCCCACTGAAGTAACCAAAGTCCTGTAGCATACATCCAACTTAAACTTTACTACAGTGCCAGAGGTGGTCAGTGTGGTGCAGTAACAAATGGTGTGAAGTGGTTGTATGTGGATGGTTATGTGGGATAATCCTTGGTAATGTTAAAGATTGCTAAGTTATTATTAGGCTTTTACTATTATTATACCCTTTTGCTGTTAATATTTACTCCTGTCCCTCAATCATGTCAGAACTGATTAGAGAATACTTACACTTTGGGATGCCAGACAGTCTTAATATAGAAGAAAACACATGTTGAATCAGATTGTGAAACCAGGGTCATATATGAACATGTGACCAGCATTTCCCCTGATGTGCTGCTGACAGTGTATGATAACAGTGTTTTACGCTGAAAACCTTTTGACTGCCGCAGACAAGAGCCCCTCTGTTGCTAAATCGAAGGCATTCACAGATTGGCTCATTAAAAATCAATTACTCAGTTGACTTCTTCCAATATGCCTCACAATTACTACTGAATACTTTTACTCGTCTTCTGAGTTTAACTCATGGCTCAGACTATTGTTATGCTTTTTAGTCTTTTGGTATTTATTGTCATGAATGTGTTATTTATTTTGGTTTGGAGAGGAAGGTATCCGCTCTGTTAATGTCCTGTATGGTATTGCAATTGACGGCTGTATTCCTTCTGCATACTCTAGTTATGATGGACACTATCATTGCAGAAAGCAGTAGTGGTCCATCTAAGAGGCTTTAATGTTACCAAAAATTAAAACAGAGATTTTATAAAATGTTACATTATGTAGTAACAGGGTGGATTCTGGTGAATTACATGCCCAAGCTGTGCACTCGGGATAGCATTTTATATAGACATGTAATTCTTGCAAGATAAAACGGCAAAGTTAATGCCATGTATAGCTTTGCCCTTGCTCCTGCAGATATACCATGTTGTGGAAACTAAGGTAAAAGGGTAGGTCATTTTCTTGGGTCAACTGTAAATGTTTAGCTTGTGTGGAAGTTTCCTTAATCATAGTAAGAACATGTTTCTTTGAGCAAGCCTTGCACACTTCAACAATAAAAACTTAATTCAAAGCATAAGGCTTTACCATGTGATCTTCAAAAGTGATAACTCTATTTTTGCCTTTCTGGGGCTATTAGTGCAATATAGGAGTTTCTCTACATATTTCTTATAAGATTATTTATTTGTCTTAGAATGTTAAACTTGTCATTGCATATTTTTGAAAAGCTATTTCTGTGCATGGAACAATAAAGAATGAGATGGGTCTGTTTGTATTAAGCTGTTCAGATGCTGATTCTTTTTTCTTTTCTTTTTTGACCAATATCACTGGCATATTAACAACAACATTGTTGAGATCCATTTTCCTTGCATTAACCTGTAAGCAGCATATTAATGTAGCTGGTCATGTTTGAGCAAATTTTCCGTTACTGTTGGATAGGTGATAAGTTCATCATAGGTTTTGGTCTGTAAAATCTGAATCTGTAAAGGAACTAGTCAGAAGTGGAGTGGAGTGAAAAGTACAACCTTTGCCCTTGTAATGTCTACTAGAAGTGTAAAGTAGTAAAAAATGTAAATACTCAGGCACCTCAAAGTGCTTACACTGTCAGACAGGGTATCAACTTGCGAATGCTACGTCGATAAAATGTTTTCCCGTGTAAACGAATATTTAAATCTGCACTCAATGTAGTGGATTTAAGTCTTTGGTACAGTAAGAGCGCTCAGTTGATCTGGCGCAGCTGTGTGCACTGCAACCGATGCGAAGTGGCGCCAGACAGCGCAGCCGCAGCAGAACAGGCGCAGACAGACACAGCAGCAGCCATGGCAGACGAAAAACCCAAGGTGAGGAGCGGCTTTTGTAAGGGGCTTCTTTGCAGTGTGTGGCCCCATCCGTGTGCAATAATTGTACAGATGACACCATGAAAAGCCGCATGTGAGACTAATTCACCAACTGCCGCATAATTACAGAAAAGGCTAACGGCACAAACCAGAGCTACCGCGTTAGCTAGCAAGTTAGCGGGTGAAGTTAGCATAATAAGCTAACGAGGCTAACGTTCCCGAAACCCGGGTGGTATGAAAGAAATACAAATTTCTGTTTTTTTTAAATACACTCACTCAACGCCTCTTAAATGCCGATATCAGTATTCGCAATGCACACCTAACATGTACGGACATGGGCATTTGCATGTCCAGGTAACGTCTGCAAGAATCGAAGACAACTGAGTAACGTTTAAAGCAGCAGTGTTAAAGCTACGGGCCAAAATTAATTGTTTGAGGAAAACCGCAAACTGTTAATAGTTCTCATATGGCATTGTTTAATCATACCCAATACCTGCACACCCACGTGGATGTTGATAAGGGGGGGTTGTAGATGCGTGGAAGTTATTTCCACCCTGACTAGGCCGTTGGGGCATTATTATAAGTTGTAGGCCGTTGTCAATTGGCTTGCTTAATATTAATGCTAACGCTAATGTTGAAGTTGTAATGTTGCCCCTTTTCTGTGTTCCGTAACCAAACCAGTCATCCGGTCTTATCTCACCAGGTGCAGGCGTCAGACAAATGTAACGGTAGTAAAAATAAAAAAAATAAATTCCCACACATCTGTGTGTAGGGCTTGTTTATAATTTAGTTCTAAATCATTGAGGTAAATACTGTACACCAATCTTAAAATGTGCAAGATGGAAAGGGTTTTGTGGTTGGGGGTCCCAAACGTTACACATGCTGGAGGTCTTGTGCTTCCTCACGTTGCTTTTCCGAAAGCAAATTAACTTTTTGCTAACTTTAAATTTTGTTCTTTCTTTCAGGAGGGAGTGAAGACGGAGAACAATGAGCACATCAATCTGAAGGTGGCAGGGCAGGATGGCTCAGTGGTGCAATTCAAAATCAAAAGGCACACTCCTCTCAGCAAACTGATGAAAGCTTACTGCGAACGGCAGGTGAGACGGCCAACATCTGGTTTGATAAAATATTTAATTTAACCTCTTTTTAGTTTTCTTTTCTCCATTTATTGGTATTTGCCAGTTCTGTTGTTATTTACAGGGTACAATGGGCCCTCAGTAAAGCAAACTCTTGCAAACCCAACAATGAGACTGGGGCTCTTTAAAAACATTTAATTGTCACCTTATGATAGCTGTGCAGTTTATGTTTTATTGTACCTTACACTGTAGGACAGTGGTGCTATCCTACATTAGAGACATAACAGGAAATTAGGTAAGAGTGACTGGACGCAAACGGTTCATGGTCGGCACCCTAACGCCTGGGTCACCAGGGTTTCCCATGATGTTGATTTTTCAATGTTTCAAACCTAATATTTATCTCTGTCCCCACAGGGGCTGACGATGAGGCAAATACGATTTCGATTTGATGGTCAGCCCATCAATGAAACAGACACACCCTCGCAGGTGAGGCTACATCCTCTTGTTCAGCACACATATGGAAGAGCACACATTTGTATTCACAAATGAGAGAGTGAATACGAGTCTCACAGAATTGCTACCTTGGACATTGTGCATGACTTTGATTTTACAATTTGTTGCCACTTTTTATGTTATGGGCTATATCTTTATATCTCAAATATGGCATGTTTCGAGTGTTAGGATTTTCAATAGGATTTTTTCAACAGGAAGTTCTTCTGAAACTCAAACAATTGTATTCTTAATGGCAAAATACATTTTAATTGAAGAAATGTTTGTGAATTGCAATAGGAAACTATTTACAGGTTTAATAAATGTACTATACTATAATTTGTCTTGTCTTAATATGGCTTCATTTGATACATGATATGTCTAAATCATCTGAATGTAAAATCTGTGCCATTGGACAGCTGTGAAATTGTTTCAGAAAAACAAAGAGTTGCTCGGTGTAAACAGAGCCCACTCTGAACACCTGGCGTGAAGCTGCTCATTAACTTTATACCTGAGACTGTCCCAAGGGTGGACACGCTTTCACGTGAGCTTCGGCCAGTATATGTATTGTGTTACAGCGCTGGTATTATATACAGATAAAGCACAGACTTTACAAACAGCACATAGCAGCTGTGAACAGATCAGTCCATGATACAAGTGGGCTGCCTCCTTGTGTCCCTAGAACAGATACATAAAGGAAAAGCCCTCATCTACCTTGATGTTGGGAGTTGGAAGTTAGCCGAAACTTTACTAGGCCTCTCAACTCATCGTTCAACCACTTTGAGCTTTGTTTCCACTTTTTCTTTACATCATATCTGGAACCATCCTTTTATTATGCTTTGAGAGAGATGCAACACAATACATTTTGCCTCTGCCAATGTTCTAAACTAACTTCCCCCACCAAAAGAACATTTTCTAAATCTATCTTTAGATAACTTTAGCTGACCTCACTGGCAGTGTCAGAACTTCCTCATTGGCTTTACAGTAAAGACCTACCACTGCATTCACATGAAAATGCAGTTATTTTGAAGCACATGCAGGATGTAATGAGTTAGTAAGAAATACAGCCGAACAACAGTGTTCTGACAGCAGCGTTGTCACCACAGCTGTCATTCAGTTCGAGTTACAGCTGTCAAAATGTGTTTTTTATAAGGCATTATCATGTACAGGAGATTTCTGTGCAGGTGAAAATGTACACCTCATTGAGTTTAGTAGAAGTGCTAGAATAATGCTGCTCATGTCTTTTTGTGTTTTACACAACCACTCTTCTAACAGACTCTCAACTGACATTTGAACATTTTCTTACAGCTAGAAATGGAGGACGAAGATACGATTGATGTGTTCCAACAGCAAACCGGTGGCTCTTCTCTTTAAAGACAGTTTCCTACGAACATCCCTACCTCCCCTTTTCATCCCTGAACATGCCCAGTCTTCAAATGACCAGTGTTGATACCATCCAGTGGAATACTTTTACAAAATGCTCAAAGTCAGCAGCACAGTTGGTGTAGATAGGTTCACACTGTCATTCGTATGTTAACATGTCTGAACTGCACAGTGTAGACAACATGTAGGCTGCAGTCTAATGAGCTAAATAAATTAAAAGCTTATCATGACTTTCTTTTTCTTTTTTGGGGGGGATATTTTTCCTGGAACATTTGGAGAAAACATGTTTGTTTTATACTTATGTCATTGAGGTTTCGATTCAGATGGAATTTTGTTTTGTCACGTAAGCCTGCGTTTTAAATTTGCATCTGTTATGAAAATGTATTGGAATAAATTGAGTCTTTTTTTTTTAACATATGTCTCTGTTGTTTGTTTTATGTAATACTTTAGGAGTCTAAACCAGCAGATATCATCAGAACTAGTAAGTAAAATGCTAATTTACACTGTGTATTTGGTTTCCTAGCCTGCAACAGTAAACTGCTTAACTAGAGATGTGTAAAACAAAGGAAAAAGGTCCTTTTAAGAGTTGATCTAAGATGGTTTTTCATTTAGTTTTAATTGGTAATGTATTGCTTTAAATATCTACAAAGGTTAGAAAGCCTTGCACTTGAATAACACAGAGCAAAAACTAAATCACAGGTTTATTGCCACGTAAATTTTCACAAACAAGGAATTTTATGGAACCTCAACAGTGACGGTGACATTTTTGTCTTTGAGAACATAACCTGAACTTTATATTAATGCATTCTGATGTGGTTTCCAATGACCGTGTTCAGACTTTTTCTTCATGTCACTCTTTTTCTCAGTGACCGGTTGTTCTTTTTTGATGGCAGTTTTTCGGTTTCAACTTTGTCACTGTTTTGGTGTGGAGAAGAGGGGTTTGAGTGAAAGGGGCAAGGGGATCGTGACTGACGTATAATCTGCACACTAGGGTAGTATAATTTCTAGATGATGTATTCTTGAGTAAGATTAAAATAAACAATAGCTGTTTTTTACATGCTGAAAACTGATGGTGGACTTCTGGGTCAACGTCACATCTAGAACGTGCATGTCATGTAAATAAAATGTCCAATCGCAGCCTTGATTAATGTGGCAGAATCCAGTCATAGGCTGTAGAAACGCCCTCTCCACAATGGTTTCTGTCGCACCCGCACTTCAAACTAGGGATGGATTTAGGAGTACCACCCAGAAATAAGCAGAGAAAGACCGGAAATACGGCGTTTTTGCCTCCAAATTACACTCTAAATGTGTCATTTTTGGTGAAATACGTGGTCATGAAGAACAGACCATTTACTGTAAATGATGTAGTCCTTAAATAATTTATTTAAATACGATTTAATTTAACTTTGATATCATCCTAAAAATCGCCAAAACCTTTATTTGCCAGGTTAACATTTTATTTTGAAATCTTGACCGGAAGTGCGGCATCTCCTGGTTAGTTTGACAGTGATCCAGTCAGACTGGAGGCAGGTTGATTATTGGGAACCACCGGCTAAGATAGACAATGATGAGGCGGTGAAGTGCTGCTAATGAAAGTGTAATTCGCGTGTATCCTGTTAGATTTAGAAATATTTTACGCTTTCTTGTGCAAAAAATGACGACGACCACGACATATCAAGGGATGGAGCCCGGTTCTAAAAGCAGTTCCAGGTAAAAGGCGTCGTTCAGACCGTTCCATAACCCGTTAGCCACCATGAAACCAACACGTCCAACATCCTCTGATGTAAAGCTCAACGCTACATTGCTTAATGTACCATTTTTAAGACATTTTTTCTTCTGACCACGTCCCGTAATTGTTACTTAACCGCTTAGGAATGGTTGCAACAAAGCATGAGATGACGATGTTAGCGTAAAGCCCGGTAACGTTAGGCTACCACACCTTCCCGTTTTGTCTTGTTGGGATGGACCGTTCCCATTTTTAACGTCAGCTAGCAAATGGATAGCACACATGTGCCCTCCCTTTTGTAGAGGCTGCTTAGCTAGCAAGTGCAGACCAGGCTGCTCGGTACCAAACGATGGTGTTTAATATAGGCCTTTTACAGTGGCGTGCGTTCAGATATTTTTCATTACTTTTTCGTGTTTATTGTCTGACGTGGAAATATTTACTAGATCTGCCGTTCCCGTTGGGTGGGGTCCCTGTGGATTTCAGATCAGTTATCATGATCAGTGAGGTACAATAAGACATCCTCCAGTCTGCCCTGCATATGGCCTCATTTAGGCGATGGCCATGTTACAGCTGACAATAACACCGAGCTACATGTATATTTTCTCATCATGGAGATGCATTCAAAAGAAACAACATCCGCTGATATTCCATTGACAACAAAACTGCAATAATGAATATTTAAAATCCACAATGTTTTAATGAATCATTGAGTTTTCAGTAAGTTATGTAATTGTAAATTGTGACAATAACAATGTGAGGAATACAAAAATACAGTAGACCAATGCACTTACCACAGTGTGAAAGCACTATCTAGTGTTACCTGATGTGTTGTCTGTTTATTAGACTCAGATAGTTATAAACAGTGCAATCTAATCGAACAGCCCTACAATAATTCCTACCCTCATAAAGGTCATATTGTGGCGCTGTATTGCATAATACTGAAAGATGTTTTTAATATGTACTTTACCCTTGTTTGACAAATTATCAAACAGCTAATAACTGTATATGTGAGGTGATCAGAGTCCAGCTGGTCTTTCCTTGCCACATTTAGCTGCCCAGACAGTACAAAAATACTCTGTACTTTGAGTTAAAATTGAAATTCATCACACGAGTGTGTGATTGAACAATACTTTCTTCTTGATAGCTTTCTATACACCCCTATTCTGAACCTCAGCATTTACATACGTCCTTTTTTGAAATCTGTAATTTTAGAATGGAGAGACGACCCTCTGGAAAGATCAGGCAGTATGATCCAGCTTTCAGTAACGGTGTTGACCATGTCTCTTTTTCCCAGGGTTTTGCGCCCTCCTGGTGGAGGCTCCAACATTTCACTTGGTGCAGATGAGGAGAAACCTCCTGTCCGGAAGAACAAGATGGCCTCCAGTGTTTTTGCTGAGCCAGAGGACCCCTATGCTAATCGAAGGAACAACCCACCAGGTACAATCAAGCTCATCTACAAACATTTGGTGCTTTAGTGTACAAACCTGTTACTCAATATCTCATATCCATCTTTTTAAAAGCTGACCACAACATGTGTTGGTGGTTGACACAACAAACAAAACACGACCAGAACCAGTTCTTGCTGCACGCTTTTCTCTTGCTGCTTGACCAAACTGATCCCAGGCTCCTCAAGACTTCAGACAGCTGAATACATAAGAATAACATTTGCGGTCTCCAGTGGGGCTACTTGACATAACAAAATGGGTTTCGGTGCCCAAATGATGACTTGATTTGTCTTTTAGACTGACATTAGATATTCAATCAGTTGTTTTTCTACTAATCAGGATCTTCTTAATCTTGCAGAGATCTGAAACAGTCTTGTGGAATTGAGCTTGCGTCCTTGTCCTAGTTGTATTGCCCTTTACTAGCTGGTAAATGTCACATCAAAATGTTATTAAAAGAGGAAATGAAACATAATAGGAAGTACATGTGATTCTGTTAATGCATTTTGTTGTAGTTCAGTGGTTTCCAATTTTTTTAACCATTTTTGTAGATTTTCCCTGCTGATAAAGAGGTCTGGCGTCCCAGACAGATAGCGAAAACCACAATCCAAGTAGCTTTCAATGTACTGAATTTTATTAGCTCAGGTCTGGTTCCCAGTGACAAAGGGCTTTGCCATTTTGCCATGTTTAAATTTGCAATATGAAAATGTGTATATACATTTAGTATATTTTTTTATATGCACTGAATTATTTTAATATAAAATGGGTGTACAGCTGGTCGTCCATTGATCAGTGGTTCATTCCCCACCTCCTTTAGTCCACATGCTGAAGTGTCCATGGGCAAGATACTGAAACCCCATATTGCTCCTCAATTCTCGGTCAGCACCCTGCGCAGTAGTGTGTGTGTCTGTGTGTGTGCGTGAATGTGGGGCAAAAACCTTGTAAAGTGCTTTGGATAAAAGTGTGTTACAATGCTGTAATGCTTCTTTTAATATTTATCTAGTGGTTAGGGAAAATGTAATGAGCTGTTCTTTCAGTGTACTCACTCCAGTACAGTATAATGGACATTTTTACAGGACAAAACGAATGTACAGAGGAATGAGAAACAGCAGTGTTTACAGCTGTTAAAAGTTTTTACTACTTGTCATTTGGGAAAATGTCCAAAAGTGCACAGATTTGGTGTGACTGTGGAAACTCCATAGCAGCTGTCGAGTTGGAAGTGTTTTGGCAGCTTAAACTACAGCTGGCTGTCCCAGAATCTAATCAGAGGAAGGGTGGACTGTAACATGTGAGTCCCAGTACCTTTCTATCACTGGTGTGTTCAAAGTTGGATGACATTGTGACGGCATCAGTCTAGAGTATCACCAAGACAGTGGTTTGTCAACCAAAAAGCCTACATTGGGGACTTTTGAGTGTGCATCCAAATGGGGAAAGTGGCCAGTTGAGGGATGTTTGCAGTGGCAAGACAAAATCTTTCAAGTGTTTTACCCATATATATCACACCTTTTAACAAATGTTTATGAATGCAGGGTCTCTGAAATAACATCAATGCACATTTTTATTTAAGGTCCAATTCTGAATTCAAAAAGGAAGCTGTTAAAACTAATTAGATTAATTTCCTAACATAATCATTATTAATAATAATAATAATAATAATAATGACAATATTTTATTGTGGATGTTTCTTGAGAGAAATAAATTGGCTAACAAAAACAACAATATTTCTTTGTAATAAAGAAAATCCTGTTTTAGTCTTCTCGGTAACAAACACCTACAGGATTTATAAATGAAATTCTATGTGATCACAAGCTAAATGCATATTGAAGCTTTCACACATTCTCCCTCTGACATTTCCTTCTTCCTCTGGCTTCTCACATTCAGCGAGTCAGTGACCAAATTAAGCCTATACAGTCTTAACTTTTTTATGTTTCAACAAGCCGTTTCCTCATAGTCACTAGACTGCTTTTCTCACTGTTTTGAAAGCTAAATGTTTTTAAATAAAATGTACAGTAGTATATAATTCAAAAATCTCAAAATGGAAATACTAATGTAAAACACCAGTACTCAAACAATAACTAAGAAAAGTACAAAAGAAAACACATGCAAATAGACAAAACCAAGTAAATTAAAACATATATATTTTATGCTGAAAAGTGAGAGACAACCAAATAAAGAAAAGCACTGAAAATGAAATCAAAACAATAGAGCCTAGGGTACTGAGGGAAAATGCTTCCACAGCACGTTGTGGCTGCATATTCTTCTTATAAATGAATCCGTATGAACAGAGTAATTCTAAGAACGTTTCATATGAAAGTGAAAGTTCCAAAATGTAGAAGGAAATGTGTTGGCAAGACTTCCTTAAAAAGAAAAGTCATGGCATAATGTGGGCCGCCAGGCCGGGCCATTATATGAGTGGACTGTTGTTCTTCTGACCTTCATTTCTTCATGTTGCTTTTCAATTCCTGTGTTGAACTTTAAACACAAGATCCCCATTTATGTTTAAATAATAGCTGGGAAAGTCCACTCCGCTCTAGCATTTTGTTTTAATACTTGGAGGAACTTTAAGTGCTCTTCATGTTTACTTTGACTATGAGGATTGGAGCCAGCTACAACAGCTGCCTTTCCTGTTATCATCTGATGACCAAAAACATCATGCTGATGGAGATCAAGCTTAAATTTAAACGTTGCACATTTTTATTTGGTGTCAACTGTCAATTGCGTACTTGTAATAAACCATTTTGCTTATTATATTTATACCTAATTACGTGCCTGAATTCTGCCGTAGTCTTGGTTTTCAAAAAATGTAATCTATGTACTTAAATTAGGAGTTTGCTAGTGTTCTAATTTGTAAGGGTGCAGGCCTTCTCTGATGATACCCGACTAATCTGCATGTGAACAGCATTCTTTGCCAACACAAACACATTTAGTTGTATCATATGTCTTTAGTTCAGAACAATTTCACTTAACTTTCATTTTTATAAAAGGTTTTATAAAAGTGAAATATAATATCATTTTAAATCTTAAAATTAAGATCTAAAGTACTAAATAATAATAATTAGTATAAATGGGCCAATTAACAGGAGCAGTCAGTCGATCATACATCAATCAGATCAAACATTCCCAGGTTTGCCAAACTTCTTTTGGAAGAGATGCAATGCAATGTTGTAATGGTCTGACATACTGTACGTCAACATGACATTTGTCTCTATTTAACAAATCTGAAAATGTACCACCAGATTTTGTCGTTGCACCTCCTGTGTGAAGGCCCATCATTCTGAGCCATTATGTCTCCTTGTTTTTCCAGGTGGGAAGCCCACAGGTGTGCTGTGCGGTGAGCCGTCAGCCCCACTCAGGAGAGGAGGAAATCCCAGCACCAACCACTCTGCAGACGCCTCCGCCACAGTAAGATTATTCCTCGGATCACGAGTTCCCGTGTGGTGGGAAGAAATGAATTGAAACCTTAGAGCAGACAGACATATAGGGAAGCAACTGAAGTCCAAATCCTTATTTTCTTAACATCTAAGAAAGGTAGCTTGTGTATCAATTAGTCATTCAGTCTTGCATGTTTTTCCATCAAGACTGATGATGCAGTACAGAATTACCTGTTTTGTAATCTGTGAAGGCTAATAAAATACTTAATACTTCGTTTCTGCTTGTTTTTTTAGGATGGAGAAAATTCTGTACGCGATAATGGTAAGAACTTGTTTTTTCTGGACACATCACCCATTTTTACTTCCTACAGCCTATATGTTATGCACATTTCTGCAGTGATTTTTAACATTATGGGTACTACACCTGTACTTAAATGAAAAGAAAGGAGGAAAAAGGATCAAATGAGGAGAATCCTCCAGCAAACCCTGAAACCAGCAGTCCAATATTACAAAGAACATTTGTACACAGATTTGTGATCTCATAATATTGTGAACATACAGTTAGGTCTATAAGTATTAGGACAGTGATGCATCGTTTGGAGTTTTGCCTCTGTAAAACCACCACAATGGATGTGAAACAAAACAATAAAGAAGTGATAGAAGTGTAGACCTCCTGCTTTAATTTAACAAATCTTCGCATTAACCGTTTAGGAATTACAGCCGTTTTTATACATAGTCCCTCCATTTTCAGAGGTTCAAAAGCAATTGGACAAACTAACAATTATAAATATTAGTATTATTTTTAATACTTGGTTAATAATCCTTTGCAGTCAATGACTGTCTCAAGTCTGGAACCCTTGACATCTCCAAGTACTAAGTTTTCTCCTTTGAGATTCTTTGCCGGGCTTTTACCGCCTTCAGCTGCTGCTTGTTTGTGAGTCTTTCTGCCTTCAGTTTCATTTTCAGTATGTGTACAACATGCTTTATTAGGTCAAGGTCAGGTGACTGACCCAGCCATTGAAGAATATTGCATTGCTTTGCCTTGAAAAGCTCTTGGGTTGCTTTCGCAGTATGTTATTGATCATTATCCAGATGTACGTTGAAGCTCCGTCCTATCGGTTTTGCAGCATTTGTCTGAATGTGAGCAGACAGCTACTATCTCATCATCAATAAACACCAGTGACGCATTTCCACTGGCAGCCATAACACTCCCTCCACCATTTTTGGCAGATGACATGGTATGCTTTGGATCATGAGCTGTTCCTTTCTTCCTTCATACTCTTCTCTCCCCACCTTTCTGGTACAAGTTCATCTTAGTTTCATCTGTCCAAAGAACTTTGTTCCAGATTTGTCTTTTTTAGATGTTTTCTGGCAAAATCAAGTCTGGCCTTTCTGTTCTTTAGCGTTACCAGTTGATTGCACCTTGTGGTAAACCGTATGTATTTACATTTATGAAGGTGTCACTTGATTTTAGACTTTGACAATGATCTGCCTGCCTGCCTTCTCGAGAGTGTTCTTGACTTTGCTAAATGTTGTTAAGGGTTTTTCTTTAACAATGAAAGAATTCTGCCATCATTCACGGTCTCCAGTGGTCTTCCAGGCATTTTGGTGTTGCTGAGCTCACCAGTGCATTCTTGCTTTTTAAGAAACAAAACAAAGTGTGTCACTGTCCAAGTACTATTGGACCTAACTGTATCACGCATATACAAAGGTTAAGTGCACATACAGTATACAGTCATGGGGAAAAGAAACTACACCCTCCTTCAATCCAATGTTTTTATTTACCAGGGCCTAAATAACATTTGTGTCATCGTCACCAACTTCTATAAACCGATAAATAACCTCAGGGGACAACAAACATGACAAGTACACCCTTCCTACTTCCAGAGACATTAAGATGACTCAGTCATCAAGAAATGTTAACTACCACTATAAAAGCAGAACTTTTGGCTGTCTGATGTTCTGGAGCACTCTGGTGTGTCTGCTTACTACTAACTCACAATCATGTGACTCTCTGCCCGTTCAGAAAACAACGCTCCTGAGCCTGAAGCAGTTCCAGGGCCACAGCAGGAGGAGGCCCCTCCAGCTGATGAGTCCACTGCAGGACTACCGTCCGGCCGCAGGAATCCCCCTGGGGGCAAGTCCAGCCTCATCCTGGGTTGAATCCCAGCCAACCGTCCCACCCTTACATCCGCTCGTCTCTGAACTCATCTTTTTATTAATTTTAAATTTTTCAAACAAGGATCCCCAGCCCATTTGTCTTTACTGCAGGAATCCTATCTGATGTCCAGTTGACACCAGTGTCCTCCACATCCCCAAGTGCATTGTTTTGATACCTCTTTTTTGAAAACTGTTTTGTACTGTTTTTATTGTTTATTTGTTTTGACAGAAGCACTTTATGTATTTCTAATTACATGGTTCAAAGTCTGCCTTTGTCCCTGTAATGCATTAAACCTGACAGGAAGGGTACAAGGATCACATTTCTCATATCAACCAATGGTAAATCACCCCCCCCCCCCCCAACTTTATTACGACAGCACAAGCTGTAGGTGATGATACAAACAGTTTCTAGTACACAAGCAACAAAAACAAGCTGTCACTTTTGCACTGTGTTCCGTTTTGACCTATCTTGCATGCACGTCTGGTCTGTAATGTATGAATGTGAGAAGAAACATAACTGTGAAATTTTTAAAATGTTTTAATTTAACCTGTTTTTTTGTTTTATGTGGAATAATTGTTGTATTGTTGCATGAAGTTGGAATCTTTCTACTGATTATATTATTATTATCCACATAGGAGCCACATCAATTACTGTCATTGTGATCTCAAGGATTGCAAACGTTTGTCTTCAGATGAGTACTGTAGGTCCCATGTCACGTACCAGAATTGGAATAAGCCTTTTTTATATTGTAGTCACTAACCTTAGATTATTGTAACCTCAGTCCCGTTTTTGAGTGCCCGTGTTTTTCTAAGTCAAATTTACTCTAAAATACAGTGTGCCTGTTTGTGTGTTAGGCTACAACATCAAACATGGTTGGGTTTTTTCCAATTGCTTTCTACCAGTAAAATCAATACCTGTTTGTTTTTTTTTTCCTCCTTCATTGCAAGTTAATGGAATGTTGTTGGTCCTGACACTTGTGTTTCTGGTAAACCCATCCTAGATTTGACAAGTGACCTTATGACTGCTCTGCCTTTTTTCTCTGTTTTAACCCCTTATCCGTCTGTTAATGATCACGCTCACCGCAAATGTAGACCCGTCTTTATTCTACATTTCATGTCACATTATTTAAACCAAAATTCCAACTCCCTCCTGCTTCTGTCTTGAGTCACACGTGTGGCTGAGGTGTCAGCCAGCTGTCATGAAACATAAACCTACATTTCAGGTACATGAAATGTAGGTTTTTAACACGAGTTATGATGCAAGATGTGTCCGTTTGCATCCTATCCCAATTCCTGTTGCTGGATGTAAGTCAGTGTAAGTCACTGACATTTTAAGAATGAACATTAAAAATCAATTTTGACCATGGGTGGCTGTTTGCTGTGTGTATTATTTGACTTGAAAAGATTATTGCGACTGTTGCGGTTACGATCATTCCTCTGCTTTCAAGTTCGAGAAGGCAAGTTGACTGACTCAGACCGCCTCGGAGAAACTTTAACTTAAAAAAAAAAAAAAAAAGTATTTAAATATTTGAATTAAAAAGTGCCCTTTAGTATCTGAGAAAAAACACTGGCAAATAAGTATAACGAGGAAAAGTAGGTGGATCACATACCTAAAATAAAACTAGACGTGCAGTCATAATGAAAGTGAAAGAAGGGAACTGGGTCAACGATCGACGCCGCAGCTTAAATCAGACGAGCGACTCTTCAGACAAGAGACGTCGCGGATTCTTTGTAGAGGAGCGTGTACGGTGAGTTTGGTCGCGGAACTAATGTGTGCGACGTACCGTGTGTACAAAATGACTTGTTGCGGTGGCCGACGTGTACTGTAGGATAATGAACGTACGCGTGTTCGTTATTTAACGAGCGTCCGTTCATAATGGTAGTTTTCCGACGAGGGCACGCGTCCGTAACTGTCGACGAGTTTCACACGGTCAAGTCTCCGGGGAAATGGCTGGCCTCCGCCTGAAGTGCAGCCTTCCCGCTGTCCTTTAGCGAGCACACGCCGTGCTCCAGCTAAAGGTTGACGGTGCTTTCTCGTTTAGAGAATTGTTGGTTATACAACGTTAAAATGTTCAAATGTTTTCATCCGCAGCACGCGCGCAACCCCAGCTTTGTCTGTCACGTAGACGTAAACATGCAAATAAGTTGTAATTCAAAAATGTCAAATTGCTGGCACTGTTCATCTCTGTTGGTATCTGAGCATGCGTTTTTCATGTTTATTTAAACTGAGTCCACTTTCTTTACACTAATTGCTTGTGACCTATTGGGATTTCACTTTCACATTCACCATCCAAGTTGAAGAAAAATGCATCTCGAGGCAGTTTGGGCTACAGGAAATCTGGTTGTCCTGAAATAATAACCACATATACTGCTGATATCTGTTCTCTTGCAAAGAGATTACGTATCGTGCCACAGACTACTTGATTCTGCACGTATCGTTGCAGTGTCCTCGTTTTTATAACTAATGATGTCGTTGAAGTTAATTTAAGGATCAGTTCGTGTAGAACACTCGCAGACACCGCAAATTGCTGTTGACGTACTTTCAACAGAGGGAAACATAAATGAATGCAGCATATTTAATCAGATAGTCAGCCCCCATAATTGTAAAAACAAAAACAAAAAAAATGTCAATTCCGGGTCCTAGACACCAAATAAAAAGTCCCAGTTAAACTTTGGCGGTTAATGTGGGCAGCCTCCTACTGTAACTGTAATATTTCTGACATGGGTGGCAGCAAATTAAAAGAGTGAGTGCTTTGCTGGTAGAAAAGTGCAAAGTTGTGTAAAACGCCTCTTCTGTCCTTCACTGTTTGTGTTAATATCAGTCATTAAGGCTCTCTGGAGGAGTTGAAATGGAGGATGCAAGTGATCCATAGGTCCATAGAAGAGTTTTGACAGATGGAAAGTTGCACAATAGTATAATGTTGACGGTGAAGACTGACTGATGTCTTTTCTGACTAAAATGCTCACATTTGCTCTTCCTAAGGAAGAGGGGTTGCTTTCTTGTACAGAGTGTGAATGGTTGGAACAAGACAACAGGTGGCCCTGTCCACCACCACCATTTTAGATTCAGGGCTTCAAAAAGTGGCTTTCCTCTACAACACAGATATTAAGCTGCAAGAGCTGTTGTGGGTGAGGGGCTGTAAGGGAGTTCACACACAATGGTTTCCAGACAGAAAGTCTACAGACAGGCCATGCCAACAAGTCTTTGTTATCCGTGAATTATGATTCAATCATGACTTATGAACACATTCCGGGTAACCACAACCACAAGGTGATGTGGTCTGTCGCTGCATTACGATGTGTCTCCAGGGTTGGATTGGCTTGTAGCCTTAGTTGGCAGTTAAGCAGTATGTGCTGTACGTATTTGGTGTGTTGCAATCAGAGGAGAAATTCACAAGTTACATATTAGTGTGTGCAGATGTTTGTCCACCATGTCCGAGACATTCCGACAGGAATCCGCCACCACACAGCTGCAGTGGCTTAATTATTGTATTGGGACAGCACTTGTGCACGAGATACTTGTATCGTACTTCCTGTCCGGACTGTAGCTTGTTTTTTAAATTTCGTATTTGTCCAGTTTCCCTGCCCTTTTGTGTGGGCATATTATTGAAAAATACAAAAAGAGTGAAGTGAATGAGCAGGTCACCTTTTCAAAGCAAGCCCAGGTGAACGTTTCTGACTTACAATCCATGACTCTAACTTGTGAAAGGGAAAACAACCTACAGAGAAGCAGTTGACAGAGCATAGGGGTCATCAGGTATTTGTTCCCCAGCTCTTTGATGTGTAGAGGATATTGGATCATATTTGGCAACTCTTAAACTCTTTAGCTGGTTTGAAAAAGAATCTCGAGTGGACTTTCTCTTTCAGAATGACTCCACGTTTATCACGTGTCGGAAAAAATGTAAAGTAGAAAACAAATCCTTTAAAAGAAAGTGGACAGCAGGTCAAACAGGTTTCTGAATTAGCCCCAGCATTTTGTTAGACCGCCCATTTTATTAAAATGCAGAAGTAAACACACATACAGACACATTAGAGACCGTTTACAAATAGATTCATGCATGTCTCTTTTTTGCATTTAAGATTTTGTGCGGTGTCGGGGTCTGAATCAGCAACTATAATTATGATAAAATATGAACAGTGAGTAAACAAAAAAGAAATTAAATACGTATATTATGTTTCGATAGCTTTATTCAATTTGCCAATGCTAAACATTTCTATAATGCCTACATTCCTAGGCCACCAGAAAAAATGGCTTTTCAGAAAATATTCTTTGATCAGAGATTACTTTTTCTCTTCAAGTGATCATGTGAAATAGTTGGAACCACCAAAGTCAAAATAATTCATAGCTTGGGAGCAAGAATCATTTAAAATCTGAGCCAAAAAAGATTTGCAAAAGTGAGCAAATGAGTGTAGGCTATAAAAAGTTTATCAGGAACTATCTAATGTTGCTGTGTATATGCCTGCTAAAATAAACACACACAGAAAAACAGTTAATTCTCTGGAGACCCTACTTCCTTTTGACTTGATGCTCAGTTGCAGTCACTTGAGAAAGGATGTTTCTTTGTAAAAAAAAAAAAAAAAAAGGTACCTGAGATCTTTGTTTCAGTCTTTCATAATACAACATAATGCAAAGGTGAAAGTAATTGTTTTTAAACTAATAAAATGCTTTGTTTTAACGTGCACATAGCTCAGTACTTGTTTTAGAATCTATTGTCTTCAGCCTGCTGGAATTCCACTATGTAATTTAATATAAACAAAAAAAGTCAAGACACGGTTGAGTTTTTTTGTAATGAACAATAAATAACAACTGTGAGAACTACATGGTCATAAAAAAAAAAAAAAAAAAGTTTAGTTCATGCAGAGCAAAACACTAGGAGATAATCACAACAAAACTAAATTAGTACATTACCCAGCAACAAATAAAGTTATGGAACTCCCACCTTTCACCTCTTTCCACTGACATATTGTGCACCTTCACAGCCTGTTGGCCTTTTTTCTGTGCTTTGTGTCTGCCAGGTGAGAGCAACTCACGCTCTCTTGAACAAAAGAATACACACATGCAAGGTATCATTCAACAAGCTTTTTAAGGTAGGCCCGATTAAAGTTAAACAAAAGTGAAAACAGAGACCTATTGATAGAGATCACATTATGAGAATTTCCAGTTGCGGGAGGGTATAAGGAAATGAAAAGATATCACAAGTGTTCGACGGTCAGCACAAACTAAGCCACAGCACAACTGTGGTACATAAACTGACTCAGATTAAAACACTGACGGCTGAAAGGGAATGCTTAAAAAGAAAATAAACAGTCTTTGGTGACACAACATCTTATTCAAAATGATTATATTTATTTTGAAAAAGGTCAAATTTAACTATCAGTATGAAAATCAGGTTATCCTCCATGTAAGATCTAGTGTGAAGTTACTCTAAAAATGTTTGATGTTTTGAAAGAAACAATCTCCCCTTGATTTAGAACAGACCAGGTCATTTTGATGTTGGATGATGTTGGATTTATGATCTAATGACAATCAGTGCTTTCAAACAAACTGGCCAAGCAAACACTAAGAAGACTTCACTTAGTTCAGTACTTTTTTTTGTTTTTGTTTTTTTAATGTTGGTTTTAGTCATCATTCTGTAAATAACCTGGTCACCACTAATGTACCTCAATAGTTTAAACAAAAACACTACAAGGTGGGAAAACTAGTAAACACTATTTTTGTGGAGGCATAAAATGCAAGGTTTCCCCCAGAAAACTGTTTGGTCAAATTGGTCTGCAACTCAGTTAAGTTCACGGTATTAATAATAATGCCCTGTGAAAGAGCTCCTCTACTGCTCCTCCTAAAGGTTAATGTTTTATTTAATAGTTATGTATTATGTTTGTGAAAGGGGTCTTTGTTTCATTTTCTTTCCTCAACTGTTCTAGTTTGTTGTTTTGCGTAGGGCGTATTGTCACAAACTAGCGGCGCACCCAAATTGTGCTGCTCGCCTGCTATGACCAGGTCAATGGTGCGTGACTCACAACGTACCTGTCTTCTATTATCACTTAGATTCCTGGAAGCAAACAAACCTCCCCACAGTCACATAAACCTTTTTTATCCATATTTTGCTTCTTTGTTCTACTTGTACCATGCTTTCTTCAACAAATAGACATTTTTAATTGCACAAAACAAAATCAGATAGTGACAAGACAAAAACATTATTCTACAATTCTTACCAGCATCTGTCATCCACAACAGATGACCCCAGATACAGTCATATGAGGGCAGCAGGTATCCATCTGCAGTCTCTATATTGAGTGATGTGCATTGTGCATTATGCACACCAGATCCCCCGGGAACTAAATTAATTTTGTGCAACCATCCCAAGACTGTTGCAAAACATGGCCTGTACTACCTTCCTTTTCTTTTTGTCAGATAAGTTTTTATAGAAAGGGATCACAGGGTGGTTCCCTGTTAATATGATAAATACAACCTGCAAAACAGCAGGTGACATATTTAATCTAACTTTTATTTTGTTAAATGCACGAAAGATGTATTCACACTACAATGGTTAGTAACACACTGACCTTTAATGCATAATACTTGTCCTAATCTCACAACATATCCAAATGAGCCCCAGGTGGTGCTGTGCACTTCTGGCCACAAAAAGGTCCTTTGTAGCCTGCAGTTTGACTTACAGGAAGAGCTCTACCATGACATGAAACGTGTATGTTACTTTTTAACTGATCACCACATGAAGAATTTTTATTTTTCATTTTCATTTCAGGTAAATGAACATGGCCTCCATTGGTATCCTCGTTTTTGGCTTCTTTATCTTCACTTACATCAATGCAGGAAATGCAAAGCAAAGTAAGTTCTGCCATAATCTGAGACAATGATGAGAGTATGAAATGCAGCTTGCTACTGATGTAACTTCTCATCCCTTTTTTAAAAACATATTTTCTTCTACAGAATTCATAAATGTGCAATGCCAGACTAAAAACGTGGGACAGTATGGCCAGCAGTCAGTGCTGAAGTGTGTGATTCACACCGAGGAAGTTGTAACAGACGCAGAAATCCGGGTGGTCACTTGGAAGAAAAGGGGAGACAACAAGGCCTTACTGCTTTTTAACAGAGGGGAAACTGTTCTGCAGCCAGGCTATTTGTTTGCGGAACCGTCTTGGAATGAAAGGAACATGAACGTATCCCTGCTTATCACCAACACTTCTGTAGCGCACGAGGGAGAGTATGAATGTATGGTGATGACAAACAGCGGTGATGACACCATCCATGCCAGCCTTAAAGTCACAGGTGAGAGCCTTCAGCCATGGCCCGTTTCTGTTTCCATAAACATTTATACATTCTAGTTGTACTTGTTAGAGACTGGGGACTTTCCAGGCTAATCAGACTGGTAATTTCCTCAAGCTGTGTTAGCATTCTTTATTTACTTTCTGTTTCGTTGTGACAAATAGAACCAGAAATACCTGTTGTAGTAGCCAGTTTCATCATTATTATTCTTGCTTTTCCATGTATTGTACTTCATAGTACTTGTCAAATATCATGGTCAGTGAATAATGTTGTGATACTTCATTGATGTCATTTGAATTACGTCATGGTGCAATGTTCAGCTTAATAATTGTTTTCTATTTTCTCTTTGCAGCCAAATACAACGTACCAACTATACAATCCATGCCTGAGAAAATGACTCTAACAACAGATGGTACCCTGATGTGTGAGTCTGATGGTGGCTACCCAAAAGGTGAACTTCGCTGGTTCGATGGGCACAACACGGACTGGACAACGAGCTCTGAAATGGAGGTGAAGCAGACAGAAAGTGGACTGTTTCACCTCTCTAGCAGGCTGACTTTGACAAAAAACTCGATATTCCCCCCGTATACCTGCGTTGTGTTCAATGCCACTGGAGGGAAAGAGGAGGCGGCCACATTTGCAATACCAAACGTACCACAAACTCGAGAAGGTATATATCTTTTTGCGCACCACACGTCATATCTTTTTAGGCCTTGTGGCTCAATCCTGCTTCACACATAGTAATGTCATCCAGTCATGCTTTGCCAGAACTTACACCGATGTCACTGCAGGTACATAAACACACCTTTGTTTGAGATTGCTCAACTAAGAGGAACTTGTTGCAACTGTATTGCATGCTTTTCTGTTGGTGATGGGAGGTTGTCAACAGCTGAATTTTCTGTCAGAGACCAAAGAGTGAAAACAAGAGTCCTAAGGATAGTGTAGCTCATGAATTAAAAAAAAGTAATCTTGGCAGGTCAGACAGACCTTCTAAACATTGAATTACAAAGAAACAGAAGCTCAAAATGGAGGGTTTGTGCACTGGCAGCAATTTGTTTCCACACGTTGTAACTTGTCTGTTTTACCTATATCTGAAGGCAACCACCATGTGGTCTGTAGTTGTTTTGATGTTTTGAATAGTCTGGCTGCAGCATATCTTTAAAAAAGACCCAGAATCAATAATTCAAAGCTCCTCACAAAGACAACTATGCATGACAGTCTAAGCCTGTTAAGACCAGGTCATGCACCTCCTGTTGTGCAACTACAACTCTATTCATTGTCATTGATGTAAAACTCATCAACAGGATCACTTAGGACTTTTGATCCAAATCTTGGCGTCAAAAAGAAAGTGAATGTAGTTTTCTAAAAGTATTCCTACCAGTTCATGCATGTCTCATTTTATCAAGAACTTACTTTTATTAAGAGTGAGCATAAAAGAACTTCACTCTTTTTAGTCACAACTTGAAGTATTTAATCTGTATTATTCAATTTGATTTATTCAGGGACGAACAACAGCAAAGAGTTGAATCCAACCTCCAGAATTGTCGCTCCTGTGGTGGTCATTGGATCACTGATTGCAGGATTGCTGATGGCGCTGCTGTTTTACAGAAGGCGATCTCAACGTGAGTACCGACACAGGCCCTCATTTGGCTTTTGGTCAAAATGAACCAATAAGCATCTTTTTGAGTATTAACACAAAACATACAAAGGTACAAGTAAGATGAACAAACTTTGCTGGTTTAATGTAGTATTTCCTGCTTCTTCTAAAACCGAACAAGATGTCCCCGCATTGACCATTTCAGACATTAATGACTGAGTATACAATTGCTTGAAATACTATACCACAATTGCTATGATATTTGATTGTGGATCTGTTTGTGTTTTGTTTTGTGTTTTTATGATATTTAAATACTGGAGTTCTCAAATGTGTGGGATTTCAGCAGTGGCTTTTTGTGAACAATTAAGCGCTAAAAGGAAATAACTAAACAACAGATGAGGGCATATAACACAACAGTAGGAGATGAAAAACCTGATCAAAACTTGGCAAGCAGCCTGTTTGGATGGGGGAAGTACACACTCTTTAATTGTTGGGTTGGATTAGGCAACTGTTAACCTCTCTTTAGTCTCATCACAAAGATTGGTGAAGTAAGCACAATAGATATCTGCAGTGAGTGCAATCACTGTAATTTTCGTTCTTTGATTATAATTTTTTTTTACAGAGGCCCGGAGGCAGTCTACAACACCCCTTATGGGTACGTCCACCTTTGGACATACAATTGCTGCTGTCTTTGTTCTTAACTAACTGAAGGGCTAAAATTCTGTGTGTCTTTAGAGGTTTATATAAAGGTTCTCTTGATTTACTTTTCTATCTATCAGCTCGGTTTTGCTCCCTGAAACACTAAATATTTGATAATCTACAGACCTGCTGACAAATGAATGAGTGGTGTATGGCGATTTATTTGAATTTAGTAGGGTAAAATGTAATAGATTTTAAAATACTTTTACCTAATTTATTTAAATATTTATTTAAACTATTTTCGACTGATGAATGAAGTTGAAGGTATCAGCCAGTGGCCTCCTGGACTACATATATTTGAGACAACATTAAACCAGTGACACTTACCACAAACAGAGGTTTCAGATTTCATTCCAAGCCAGTTAGAACTTGTGCTCCTGCTGTGTTTTCAACTTTGTGCATGGAGCTGGAGCATGTTTTTTACCCTGCACTAACTCGGTATCGAAATATCTAAACTGCTCCTCAAAGATATACTGAGAGGTACAGTGATATGTACTACACTGGACATAGATTTAGTTTTTCCCCATAGCTTGTGGGCTTGGTTACTAATCAACTTTTTTTGAATCATCATAATATAACCTGAGGCATATTTCGGACACTTACCTCTGGGGATCTGCCTATGCTTGCATGTCATCAGCTTGCTTAATATGGTGATGGTTTTACACCCACCCATTGCAACCCACAGTAAAATCTTTACTTTTTTCCAGGTGACCATCAAGACAATGGAGAAAGGTATGTCCAAATTACTGTATTTTGACTCACTGTGTCTAACTAATAAACCTTTTTTTCCATGTTTTATTTTCAAATGCACTCTAAGGTTTGATTCAAGCTTTGATATTAAATGTTTTTGCAGGTGGTCATCAGACAAAAAACGCCAAGACGCCGTGGTCTGAGGTAATTATAATACTCCAAGAAAACAATTGAGAAGATTAGTTTCACCTCCATTTTGTATCTACAAGACAATATCGGATATCTAAAGCTCTCTCTTTCTCACTCCCTCTCTGCAGGAGACACTGTATGTCATTGTCAACTTACTGGCAGCCTCTGTAATCAACACCCTTGTTTGCTAAATTTCACTTTGTAAATGCACTTTTCTTTCTGCAAACAACTTTGCATATAACCAGGAATAACTTGTGTTACTGTGATTTATCAGAGGAACTGTACCACTTCCTTCACCTAAGCTTACTTAGTAAAGACCCTTGAATCAAGTCTAAACCTAAAAAAAAGATTTTGAATCAGTGACAATCTTAGGCCAGGGGGTATTGTGTTCAGGTTCCTGTGACCTTAAAGTTCTTCAGAAGGGAAGTTACTTAAGTTCAGTGTGTGTGTTCCGTGGAGCTGATATAGTGTCCAATGTCGCATTTTTGCATTTTTCACTATCCATATGAAACAGGTGACATAAGCCTAAGGATGGTGTTAAAAAACTGCCTTATATATATTTTTTTTTACTGTCAACAAATCCCATGAAAAGACTAAAAGCAGCCATGCTCCAGTCCACCTCAGAGCTTTTAGACCTCACTCTCGGCACTCAGATTCAGGGCCATTTTTTCCCACTAAAGACAAATCGTTAAAAACCCAAATCACATGTGATACCGCTTTTTGACGAATGTCACTTTTTTTTAATGTCAGTTTGAGTGACGTGTGAATCGTTCCAGATCTTAAGAGTTTTCTTTTTTTAGAATGTGCCAAAGGCCACAAAATCGGATCTTTTACGGCCAAACATTTTCTCCAGAGGGGCATGCCCGCGGGCCAATTGCGGCCCGCATGACGATATTTTGCGGCCCCCTACTTGACAGCAAAGTTTAGGGTTAGTGCGGCCCGCGCATTTTTCTCATACGCACGTGTGTGAGTCGTTGCCAAGCAACGCAAATTAACATCAGACGTCATTATTTAACGAGACATGCTGAGGAGTATGCAAAATACCAGGGAGATGAGCGAGAGGCCCGGGTCGCCAAACTTAAAACATGTCTACTGAGGCAACAAGATTTTTTCAAGAAA
>JAVQJD010100294.1:0-14263 GCA_036023655.1 Nannoperca australis
CCTGCGGGATGTCTGCAGATCTGGTCACCATGGCCGGCTTAAGTTCAATCAGCTGATCCCGGGTGTAAACAAAAGCGGCCATGCAGTTGTTGCGCTCAGCTGACTGCAAGTGAAAGTACCTCCAGAGCGAACAAAAACACCAAAAACCTGTCCACCAGCACATTTGTGGAGGGCACGACACCAACAAGTCAACACCAAACAAAAAACCCATAAGTACAAAGTTAAATAAGTTTTTTAAAAAGATTTAAAAGCGCAAGTAAGACAAGCGGAGCAACCGTATCGGGCAGCACGCACTTATAAGCGCATGCGCACACATAATAAACATGTGGTTAAGGTTAGGGGCCAATTGTAATGAAAAAAACAATATTTAAGGATACTTGCCAAAACGCCTGATGCTGTCATTCTGCTTGGGAGTCTCCTTTGGCAGCAAGGCAACGTATCTGGCAAATATTACAGGAGAATCAGCAAATCAGCTGTGCTAATGACAATGTCAGGTGATTCAAAGAGGAGGGTTCCACCTAGCGGAAAGGTGTGGTATGTTTTTTTTTTTTTTTTATCGTATATCAGGGGATATCTTATATTGCGTAATAGTATGCATTTACTTAGAAGATGATTCCCTTGTAAGCCAGAGGCTGTGAGATTATCTTCAGAGCAGCAGGTTTTGTAGGGTATGTGAAGGTGTGTTGGTGTATTTTAAAAGGCACACTGTGGATGAAATGTTCCCTCTGTGTCTCGCTCTCTCTGCTCTATTCCCACTAAGGCCTGTCTGTCCGCACGCACGCACGCACACACACACACACACAGACACACACACAAACACTGACTCTTACCACTAGACCCATAATTGTCCCCATAGGGACCCCATGACGACCTATCACCACCACAGGAGGCACAAAGAAAACTTCATTTATTCTGCTCTCTTGCTGTCCCTCTATATCTTTTTGATTTTACTTTTCTTTTTATGTGGCTCTTTTCCCTGTTATTAGGTCTTTTCTTCCTGTACCCCATGTCTACGACATTTCTTTGCCTCTATCTCCAGCTTTCTATGTCGCTTTTGTTCTGTCCTTCTCTCTCACCCCTGTAGTGATACTGGCTCCCCAGAGACAGGCTTAGTTATATGCAGTAGCCTGGATAAGGGCTTTACTTCCTGGTGAGAAAAAAATCTCTGGATTCACATGTAGTGTCGATGTATGCATGTAAAGGGAGAGAGGTAAGACATAAAAGAAGGCATGTCTTAGGAGGCAGAGCCCAGTTAAAGGATAATTAAAACTACAAAGAGATGAGAGAAACTGAAAGCAATAATGAATGTATGAAACATAATAAAAAAGTTAAAAGCAACAATAATTGAAGAACTCTTCTCATCCATATCCTGTACTGCAGCTTCAAGGAAGATGGAAAAATATGGGGGGGTTGGTGGAGGTGGGAGGATGCCATAACTTTATTTTTGCTGTTTGTCAGTTTTAGATTTATTACTCCCTCTCTCTGCCTCATACTTTCTCTGTGCGCCTCCTCTGGGGACCTGAGCTAGCTGAAACTTCTCCAACTCTCTAGCTGTAATTGAATAGCAGAGAGTTCTAATGGAACATTAGGCTGTTCTCGTCTTGGCAGGCCCTATTGATTTTGACTTTGCAGCATTGTAAACAATCTGGGGTAAATGTAACTGAACTGAGGCAGACCTTGGTATAGGCTATAATTCCAGGGCTATTGCTGCGGAACTGTTGCACAGCAGCATGTCTAACGGTCTCAGTGTGGTTTGTTTGACTTGAATAGCATGTTACTTGTGGTGGCTTGCGCTTGCAACTTTCTCTAAAGAATAATAGCAGGTGATTTTTGTTTGTTTGACTTTCTATTCATGCCTTTTGTTTGCGATAAAGAAAACAATGCCACAGTCCAACTGTCAAGCAAGCTTGAATTTAATTGCGAGTCACATGGGGTGCATGATGCTGGCAGATTACTTCTCAGAATAATAGCTTTTTTTATATGTTTTTTTCATTTGTTTGTGATCACCTCTAGGATAGAAAGTGGATTGCTTTTATGTCCACAGCTTTTTGTCTTTGTGAGGGTGATGCCTCTCATGTAAATAAAATCTCCAAGCTATCATTCGGACACAATATGAACAGGAAGTCCAACCACAAAACATTTGATTTTAATTACATGTCTTCCTCAGTGGGTAGGATAGGATATGCCACAAACCGCATGTTTGTTGGCACCAGGTTGATAATGCCAATAAAGACACAGTAATCAAAGTAATACATTTCACACAATGCCTTGATATTTTGTGTAATATTTATTTACTTATTGTCCAATGATTCATTACAGTATTATAAAAAACATGTCTGTCATAAGTTATCACCGTATGACATCATAGAATGTGTTTAGTTTAGTTCATAGTGTTTGTTGCGCTTCAGCTTTGACATAACTGTACCCGATGGGCATTCATGATTCACGTAATATATCTAAAATGTTAGATAAACCTGTTCACTTGTCTTTATGAGAAAGTCACCCTTGACTTGCATGATCTCACTAAGCTTCTATAGACCACCTTTAAATGCTTCAAGACAAAGTGAGCTGCTGCTTTCTTTCACTATATTTCATTATTCCCTTTCCTATTGCTTATAAACTGTAACCCACCAGTCTGGCATTAAAGAATGCTCAACGTGTGACCAACAAATGTAACTTTCATTTGATTTAAATAGCATGTCACCTTTAGCAGGTGGCGCTGTCTACATGATCATTTCTCCAGCCTTCAGCCTGCGGAAAGGAATGACTTAGACACGCTGTCTGTGATAATAAGTGTTGATGTCCAAAGATGAGAGCTTCGCCAAGAAGATGCATGCAGAGTGCTTGTCAGATGTCTAAGCTTTTTCTGTGTTCTCCGCAACATTAAAAAAGATATCAAATAAGAAGTAAATTATGTTAAATTGAAGATAATAGAAAAAAGAAGACAGAAAGGTTTGCAGAGGTTAGTCGGGCCAGGGGACGTGAGGATTATTTGATAATTTTAGCAGAAGCAAGTATATGGTCGTAATTTCTTCAAGACTGAGGTTAAACTGGTGTGTTCAGCATGTGGGTGTGTATGTGTGTGCGACAGTCTGCATATTTGATTGTTGGCGTGGGCAATTGTCCAAAATTCCTGTGTGTCCGGTGGGTGAGTGTCCGGCTTGTGCGTGTGTGCCAGACATGGTCGTGACCCATGTAAAAATAGTCTCCATTAACATTTAACAGCATTTTTCAGAATGTCAGGAGAATGAAAGTCAAATTGGTCCTGGAGGGGAGGGAGGAAACAAGACAAAATGAATAAGAATATTAATCCCTTGCTCCAAAGGATCATTCCATCCCTGCCTCCAGCTTCTGTCTCAGAGGCCACATCATCCAAAAGCCACAACAAATCTCCTCATCACAAAACTTGACTGGAGAAAAAGGGCACATCATGCTGTACCGTGTTAAATCTAAGAATTTTGATAATGCTGTCATTAAAATGGATATTGCTTTATCCAAAATCCATCAAAATATGCTTTTCCTTTCCTTGACGAGCCAAATTGTACCTCGCCTTTGAGAGTTGAAGGCACCAAACTGAAACCTCAGTGTATAAGCATTGGCCAACATAATTGTTCTGGACCATCCTAAATGTTATTCAGCATCTATTATTTAAACCTGTACAAACAGAAAAAAGGGTGTAATCATTTTATTTATACAACCTGTTCTCCCTTTCTTACACTACCCCTTGGGTAAAGATATGCCTTCCTTAATAAAACCTTCCCTACTTCTAAACTAAACCTGGTTTTAGGCAGTGTATCCCTCCACATCCATAAATGCTGCATTGCTACATAAAGACAGTAGTAATTATTAAGCACAAGGCCGTCAGCTGTGTGCCAGCACTTTAACATTTGATTTAGTGAACTACACACACTCAGGGACATTGATAGTTGGCTGGTTTTCTTCTTGAGTGCAATTTTATTTTAGACTTTATTACTTAAACCCAAAGTTACTCTATACCTTTAGCTGGATATAGCACAATGTTTCATCATTCTGTAACAACCATGGCTTCAGTTATGGCAGCCACAATTTAAAGGAAAAAGAAAGATTATGATGCTTTGCTTTAATGTGTATGAAGCTGAGTTCTCTCTGTATATCCAAGTTTTTATACCCCCAATCCTGGTTTCTGTGCAGTAAGTGGCATAATGATCAGGAGAGCAGATAGCTTTGTACAGACAAATTTATCTTTTAGCCCACAGCTAGTTTCAATGATATCATCAGTAGGAAAATGAGGGCCTATATTAGGTAAAGTGACAGTCAAGAAAGAGATGTTTCATTCCATAGCCAGAGCTATGCATTTACTGAAGTGTGTTAAAGCATTTGTTCAGTGTAATTACCATGTCAAATAAAGTGTGTAGACTGTATGCTCGCACATGAGAGGGATTCATGTTAACTACACTGGCTCAAACGCATAACATGAATAACAGCATGATGAATATGTGTTTGAAAAATTGTATTGCATAACAAGGCTGGTTTAGCATAAACTCTAACAGTAACTGTTAAGGGTATAGTATGTTTTCAAGAAAAAAAGACTACACATGACCTTTTTAAATGAATACCTAGTCCAGTGATTAGATAAAGGGTTCTCCTTCCTGCAACTTTTCTCCCCACTTACATGGCATCTCCTTTATATAACACATTTCTAACCCTCTCCTTGTGCTGTAGGCAGAGATTAAGTGGTGGCAATTCCTTGTTCAGCTTAACTAGTCAAATCACTCTACTGACTAAAGTAGAGTTGTTGCAGATGACGACAATGATACAGGGGCTGGACAGAATTTGTATTTACTGCATATTACTACACATACACTTACGATATACGCACAAAACGTCAAATGGCAGTACAACGTAATATGTCAAATAATAAAAAACACATTTAACAGCTTACTCTGTCAATATACATGGGGATGTTCATATAGACAGTGCAAGTAGTGCGCTGGGGCCCGTTAGGTAGGGGGACCCATAGTGAAATCAGTAGAACTACAGCAGAGTTCAACAAAGGACTCACATTGAAACAAACAGTGCCATTTGCTGTATATAACCTCAGAAAGGCAAACCCATCAATGTTTTCTCTTTAATTTATTTTTTGTAAAATAGTCAGTAGCAATATATAACAAAAATTTGTTCTTATTCTACATAAACTATAAATCAACTATAACAATTAATTATATTATATTAATAATTTCTTATTTTCTTTGGTATTTTTGTCACATACAGATATGCAATGATGATTGCTGTTGATGTTGTGCAATAAAGTGTCCATTTGATCATGTGATGAGAGAAGATAACATACAATTTAAGGTAGCTAGTTTAGGCGCCAGAAGACAAGCAAAGCAGTACATCTGCAACTCGAGCGAAGTCTCATCATGCCTAAACATAAAAACAGCAGTAAGAAAAGGCGAGAAAGAAACAGGAGGAGAAGGTACCCTAGCAGCAGTCTAACGTTTGGGCTGGCATCAGCATCGTCAAAAACCATGCAGCTGGTAACTTTTGGATAGCAAACTATGCTATTGTGTTAGATATACATTTCAAGACAAGTTATACATACATTATCGTAGACTTTTTCAGATTTGTGTAAAGCCGCTGTACCAAACCATGCTTTTTCATCAGTGTTTTTAAGAGAAATAAACTTTTTTATTTAAGTATTTTTCGTATTAAAGACATAGGTGTTGAGAGGTATAGAAGCACTTACCACTGGCCCTGGATGATACCTTGGTGATACAGACTGTAGCTGGCCAGTTTTCGGGATATTGTGTTTGTTGTTAAATATTGCAGCTCTCTTCTGTCTCGTCGAGTGCTACAAGCATTTTACTATCATCACTGCTTTATATGCCTAATGGGGTGTGTGTGTGTGTGTGTGCACACGCTTCATAACTAGTAACTAGCGTGCAGTAGGGCCCATCATAATAGCGTGCACTGGGGCCCGTCGTAACTACCGTATGCCACTGAATACACAACTCCCTTTACACAAACTTAAGTTTATACGCAAATATCTACACACACACACCTGACAGTGCATTCAGGCATGCTTTGACAAGATGCACTCACAGAAAAAACACCTTGTGTACTATACACACACAGTGAGTTCTGTCCATTTCTTGCGCACATGAACACACACAAATATTCTTGCTATGTGCTTAAACACATATACTGTAAATATTTATTTGAAATGCATACAAGCAAAACAATTTTGACATGCTCATGTTGAAAATACGCTCCCATTTACACCCAAAAATACACTGAACTGACTGTGCATTTATACACTCCCCAGCACACACTTTGTCCCTGCTGGTGTTAGGTATTCACAGGTTGTTTCCAGGGGAACGGTCACAATCCACTGTGTGAAATTAATTAAGGGTGGACATTTAAATTAATTAACTGGACGGGAGTGTGGCATTACACTGCTCTGGCCTTATGACATTAAACACACTCACACTTATACACAGATGCACACAAAGACACACATGCTTCCACTGAAGAGACACACACAGATTAGATTTAATTACCAGTGTGCAGATCATTGGTACAATGTGGTTCAGCCTTAATTACATATTGTACTGCTCCTCTCAATGTGTGTGTACAAAAGGAAGTGCGTGACAAAAAAGAGAAAGTGGATCAGTTGCATTTTAGTTACATGAACGTGAGTGCAAAGTAAGCAGGTTTCCTTTTCTGCTGCTCTGGTGTAACATCCAAATGTTGGCAATTCTTATGTCTTATGCTAACTCAGCTGGAAAGGCAAGCCTTCACAGTTGCAATTCTTGTCTCTACTGAAACTCACAAATTCCCTAAAGGAATATTCCTCCGAACACCTGGGTTTTGAGTGTAAAATGCTTACCCCCTGTTGGCTCAAAAGGTGGCACTAGAGAAGTTTGTAGTTTAGTGCTTCACAAAGGATGGCAGCTGGAGTCAGATGGGATTCACAGCAGTTACAATACAAGGCAACTGTGAACCAGTTTCACAGCAAAAAAAAAATTTTTTTTAAATGTAAATAGTGGAATATAGTTTGGTTATACTGAAAGGGAGTATAGAGAAATTTCTATCTACCTGTGATGATCTAAACACACAGCCTAATAATCAAACGGAATTGCCATTTGGAACACGCAACTATGCATCTTATTTTGGTCACAAGAAGCAAATATACATATACAGTATACACACAGTCCAATGTCCGAGCTATACAGGTTGTGGTTTGCACTCGTGAGCTGGTTGTATACAGTCAAATAGAGAACAAACACAGTCACGCAAAAGTGAATGAAAGCCTTTTAATAGTTAAAAAGCAATGGCCCAAAGTTTTATTACCATGTGTGGGACCGGAAGTGGTTAATAATATTTAGCTAAGCCCTTAAATTATAGTCTGCAAGTCCCCCGTCTTAAAAACCGCATCAGGATGAGTATCCTCATGAATTTATAATCGCAGAGCAGACCTCCTGAGGTAAACTGAAGGGGCATCACCTATTGGTTAAGTGCTCCAGGTCTTGTGAATAATTTGAGGAAGGTACCAGATTAGTGCACCAGATTTGTTGATTAGGTAGCTCACTAATAAAATAATTTCTTAACAACTCCTTTGGAATTTTGGAACCGGTCCTCGATGCCCAACCTTACCCTTGAGTAGCTACACTCTTCCTCCTCCACCCTGAACAGGTTAACATATGCTGCTAACTTGTCGCTTTAAACTCTTTGTTTCATTCTTCATTATTAAAACCAATATACTACATTTCATATTTTATAGGTTAAAGGAATGTTTTTTTTTCTATTTTTGATAACTGATTAGTTGGTTTTGAGTGTGTTATTTTTCTTGATAATGGATGGCTCTTAATAGAGCATATGATTCAGCACAATTTGTCAAGGTACGGCACCCTATGCATGGAGTTACTGTATGAGGATGCCTCCCCTTCATTCCTAAAGCACTAAGAGAAGCAATATTCAGACATGTTTCCCTTTTTGATCATAATTTCACCATGATTAAGTTTGCCATGACATATGGGTTGGCGGCCTCTGGGGCCAGCACACTAACGTACCAAGATGTGCCACTGAGAGAATACCAGTGCTGTACTCAAATATCAGCCTGGCACAGCTGAGGTGATAACTGAAGATCCTCTTCTCCCTTAAGATGTTGGAGCCTGGCACAACTATACAACAGAAAAGCCAATTATCATACCAAAACAATGGAAAGCTTCCAGGATGCTCTGCTCCAAAGATGATGTCTGGGAAATCCAGTGTTTCAGCCAAGACTCCCCTGCTTTAAACCGGTAAACAGTTGATTAGGTCATTGGCCATATGCCGCAAGATACACTACATTAAACCAGTATTTTGAAATCACAACACCCAGGAGAATAAATGAAAATGCCCCCTTGAAACTGTAAATCTCCAACAAGAGATTTGATGAACAACTGCATCATATCAAAGCTTGGAAGGCACATATCACATTTAAATAGTTGATGGAACTCCTCTACAACAATCCTTCTTGTTGGAATGTATACAGTATTTTGCGAGAAAAAGGTCTTCTGATAATGCATTCATACTGTTTCACTACTGGTAGTTTTAACATTGAGCACATCAGTTTTCAATTGGTTCTGAGAAATGTCTATTAATATGATGGTGTGTGTGTGTGTGTGTGTGTGTGTGTATTTGTGTTGTCTGAGAAGACAACATTGTTTTGAATGAAGAGTTTAATTTTGCAGGAGATTTGTGGAGTTTTTATACGTGTGTGTGTTTTTGACAACAATTGAGAAGAACTGTAAGCTGCAGGTAAGAATCCGGTTCAATCCAGCAATCTCAGTACATACACTATAAAGGGCCAAACTCAATGATATACTATTCACAGAGTGAGAAGAGACAAGAGGTGCTGAGAGTGGGTGATGCAATTTGTCATTACTTGTAATAACACACGGTGCAAAAACAGCTATGAGGAAAGACAGAGCAAACACTGGCTGAGTCTCCAGGAGGATAAAGACCCAGATCAAAGTACAGTGGGTGAAACATAGACAGAAACCATGAATCAAATCTGACGGGCAGTCCTGAGAAAAGAGAGGAGAAAGTGAAAAAGGACATGAAATCCCAAGACAACATACAGTCGAACTATTCACAGCTAAAGCAAATTGTTGCTAAGTAGTACCCCAGTTGGAATTCTCTGTAACTGAAAGGCACATTCAGAAATACTAAATACTTAATTCTACGACTATCCACAATGCAGACATCCCAAAAGATCTGATGGCGTAGTTCAGTCTGCAAATATCATCCACATTTGAGAACTCTGAGATGCTTTTAAGTTGTCCGATATCGTACTATAAAAAATTACTCAATGACAGTCCTGTGCAGATCTTTCAGAGGAAGTACAGTTATGTAAAGTAAAGTACAAGAAAGTAAGTAACACAGCAAAGGTAACTAAGATTAAAGACCAAGCACTGCATGGAGATCAAAGCGTGATATAACTAGAATGTAAATAAGCGGGGGATCGTCAGTTGCCTGGAGAAACTGAGCACTGAAAATTACTGTAATTGAAGAGAAGACACTTGAATGAGAGATCAAGGAAAAAGAAAAAGAAAAATGACAGAAAAAAAGATGAAAGAAGTCGGATTTTCTATTTTGTATTCTTATTCTCTAAAAAATTATTTATCCACATGCTTTTCCTGTCCCATCCAGGTCCCATCATTGGACACTGTTTACAAAGTGTATTACTTCTTTACTTTAAGAATTATTTTTACTTTGTCCTGTCTCAACTTTCCTTTCATTGGATGCCAGTTATAGCCTTTCTTTCCTTTTTCCAACATTGGGAACCAGTTGTCACCATTGTACTTACTGTAATGTGCCCTTACCTTCAGTACCACTATCATTACTTCAATTTAAAATATATATATATATATTTAGAGGGAACTCGAGGGCAGATACATAGTCAACAGCTTGGTGCACAAGTACTTGAAAGTTCATTGAAACAATATTTTTATAATAGCTATGTATGAGAGACAAAGTAAAAAAAATGTGACAAAGTGAAAGTCACTTGTAGTGATGAACTTACAGAGAATTATTGTAAATACAAATCTGCAGCTCCCCTTGAGAGGTCATTGTTTAGCTGTCCAGCCTGCAGTTTTACTGTTCACTCTCAGTGCTCTCAGCATCATTTACGACTGCAGAAGGCAGCGGTTTTCAGCAAAAAAGCTGTAAAAACCCACTGTACGCTACATGCTCAGCACCAAACAGCAGAAAGACAACGATAGTGGCTAGCTGCAGTGGAACATTTAGCAGCTAAAGAGCCAGATATATCTCTCCGGACTTGGTATAGATGTGTATCCAGACTCAGTATATATCATTTTAATGTCTTTCACATCTTACTGTACCACTCAAACCTATCATCATGGACGAATAATGACAAAGTCATCCATCTCATCTCTCTAGTCTCTTGGCTGCTTATGTGTGATGCCAAACTGAAATTCAGATGTGGCCAAACTTTTCATACTGGCACATAATGACACCATAGTGTATCATGGAAAATCATTACATTGCAAGAGGTTTGTTTAGCTTCATGATTTGGAACCATTCTCTGTCTCTTCTATCTCCATCATGCCTTATCTCTCAGACCAATTCCAAGTTGTCCCTCTCACACTTTCTTCTAATTATTGTCAGCCCTTGCCATGTCCTATTTTATGCAATGTTTTACCATCAAGAGAATCCACTTCAGGTCTCTAATGTCCTGCCCTTGTAAACCATTCCCAGTAATTCTGGAGGCAGCTACTCGACTGGGGATTTCATCACATGGCTCAGAGCTCTGCAAAGATACCAACATCAGGAAATCGCTATCACAGCAATGAGACACTAACAAACCACAAGACATACTGAACTGCTAGAAAAAGAGCCAAAAAGCCCTGAGGAACTTTGATTAAAGCCTCAGTTCGGGAACCAAATGCAAACACAAAGGTTGCACCAATAAAGAATGTTAAAGATGATGTCTGAAAAACATTATTATTTTCCTTTCTTGATTGTCTTCATGCTGAGAGTGATAAAATTGCACAAAATGTTCATGGCTAAACGAGCTTAGTGATTTATCATTTCACACCGAAAGAGCTAATTGTTGTACTTGATTGGTTTTTGGCATAGCATAAATTCTCAAGAACCCAGTAAGACAAACAATAAACTTTTAGTCCATCTGAAAAAAGTTCTGCTAAAATCTGCCCAATTCCCTCTTCAAAGTGTTTCTAAGCAGACAAAGAATTGCATAGCATTTTCTTTTCTTGTACTATTTAACAGGATTGGGTCTTTATTGAAAATAAGAACATGAAAACTCTCACCAGCCTCAAGCCCCCAGTGAATCAGAGTATTCAGTTTGAAGCAACCACATCTCTTCCAACATTGCTCCTTTGGGGAAAGAGAGAGGCCCAGCATACATTATTCAATAGCTATGGGATAACAAGCTGGTGAGGCTGAGCTGGATAAAAGACGCATAAGTAAGTGAAAAGAGGAAAGAAAGATATATATTTAATTGATTGGTCACTTAGGAACACATGTTGATGCATTTAGGTACTCAGCATGTCATACTCTCTCTTCTCTGCACATAAATAACTATATCTGTGTCAATTCTTGTTATTTTACTCTCTCTTTCGCTTTGTTTCATTTATTTTAGCTACACTGTGATGTAGATCAGGTTTGAAACCGATAACCTTGAGGCAAAGGATAAGCCGCTGCATTTTTGTGTTATATTTCCCCTAACAATGATAACTGTGATCTAGATTAGCGCTGAAACCTGCAGCCTTTAGGCTAGTAATAGATCAGTAATGTAAGTGTTATCTATGATAGCTATCTGATCTGTCTTGCTTTGATTGAATGGATTGTCCTGACTTTGTAGAGGTGACAGGGTTAAAGAGAAGAGTCTGTATAGCCATTAGAGGAAAAATGGGCTTTAAACACACACACACACACACACACACACAAACACCCATATACCCGTGGGTTCAGTACAAATGAAAAAGGATCTGTTATGATCCCCTGGGGAATTGGATGGAACAGAGACAGCAGGGAAACTACAGGAAGAAAGAGGGACAGAGCAATAAAACATGGCTATAAGGAATAGTATCAGATGTTAAATGAATTTTGAAATACATGATATCATTTCAAAGATTGCAATTTGGAATCCATGACTCTGCAGCACCTGTCTCGAAGCCAGTGTGCCAATGAAAGCAACAGCACACCAGTTGTGTTAGTGATGACTGAATGTGCAAAAAAGAAAGAAACAGACACATTTTGTGAGTAGTTGTCTTAAGCTGTTTTTGGTCTTAGTATTCAGAAAACTGCAAGTAAGTGTTTGTGTGTGTCTGTCAGCCAGTACAGGTCTCAGAAACTGACCCTCATAAATAGTCTATTAGCAGCAAGACACACACACAAACACACACGCATTGTCACGTACACTGAACAAAAATATAAACAACAGTTTTACATGAGCTTACCTCAAAGAGCTAAAACTATTTCTATGTACACAAAAGGCCTATTTCTTTTAAATATTGTTCACAAAATTGTCTAAATTTGTGTTAGTGAGAACTTCTCCTTTGCCAAGATAATCCATCAACCTCACGGGTGTGGCATATCAAGATGCTGATTAGACAGCATGATTATTGCAAAGGTGTGCCTTAGGCCGGCCACAATAAAAGGCCACTGTAAAATTGGAGCAAAAATATAACACTTTTGTTTGTGCTCCGTGTATATGTACATGCACACATACACTACATACACATTGTTTCAGACACAGGGTAGTCTCCTTCCACACTTGCATATGCAAACAATCTTTTTCACGCACACAAACTTATCCAAAGTTAACTTATTCGTCTTTCACCTCAAGTATTTGTACCACAGGGGAATATTTCCTGGCAAATGGAGCATTGCAACTTTATCTGCTCTGCTCTGCTCTCCTCCTCCGTCCTCTCACTTATCTTGTCTCTTCTCCTCCCCTCAACCATGCCACAGGACTTTGTAGAGACAAATATGGCCATGATGTAGCCACAGACATTTGTCAATGTTGATATTGTTGCTTGTTTTGTATGTGTGCTTAAATCTGATTTTGTTATCTAGTTCCTTAAGCTTGGTAAACACAAACTGCATACTTAACCTTGTATGTTTAAGTATAATGACCTTGAGTGTGAGTACATGTGTTCTGCAGACTAGTGAATGTAGTATCTTGTGTGTGGGGGCCTACGCCCACATGCCAGCATGTATGTTTTACATCATGGAGTAGTTCTGCTGGTTCGCATTGTAGTCCCACAGTGCAAGATCACGATTCAACAACTCACTGCTTCATTGCCATAACAACCCAATTGATTTCCCTTTGCCTCAATGCAAGTTTAAAACAAACACAGCAGACATGGCTACATGATGTTCATGGAGTGCATTTACACTGTACTCAGTGAGTCACATACATGTGCTGCCACTTTTCATTGCAGGATTTGCTCTCTGTGTGTGCAGGAGTTAATGTACAATAAAAGATGGGCTTCGGCAAAGTATGCATTCAAAAGCTGGTGTTTATAATGAGGGAAGTCCCCTTAGGCGAGCACTGTATCTGCCTTGACTGAGAAAAGACGGATGTTGCTGACTATGTTTTAATATAATATGTTTGTTAAGATGGCGGGTCAGTGACACAGTGTTGAGCACTGTTGCCTCACAGCAAGAAAGTGCTGAAGGTTTAAACCTGCTAGTCAGCTAGAGTCTTTCTGCATGAAGTGCTCATTATCCCCCTGTGTGGATTTCTTCAAGGTGCAGAACTGCCCTTGATAAAATGTATGTGAATGCGACAGATGTGAGTGCTTTAACCCTGCAACTTGTCAAAGGTATATATATTCTTGGCTTCTGCCCAAGCATAGAATAAGAGAATATAGAACATGAAAGGATGAGTGGATGTTTGTCAAGATTTGTATTATATCATTTTGCTAAATATTTAAGATTATATTATTTGTATCCTTGCGTTTCAGCAGTTTTTCTGCCCATGTATTTGTTTGCTTTTATGTACCTATATTTTAAAGGACACATTGTCTACAAATTAACACAAATATAAATATAATTCTAGGGTTTGGGGTTTGGTATATAAAAGAAGCATCCCACCAAATACTGCAGCTGTGCTTCTGTGAACACCAAACAATACCAGTCCAACATCCATTAATAACTGAGACTACCAGATGGGAGTTAAAGAAAGTTGTATGCATTTGATAACATGCACCAAGTTGTCTCTCGCTGGGGGGGGGGGGGGGGGGGGGGG
>JAVQJD010100295.1:0-13000 GCA_036023655.1 Nannoperca australis
ACAAAGGAGTGGCTTCGGAACAACTCTGTGACCATTCTTGACTGGCCCAGCCAGAGCCCTGACCTAAACCCAATTGAGCATCTCTGGAGAGACCTGAAAATGGCGTCCACCAACGTTCAGCATCCAACCTGACGGAACTGGAGAGGATCTGCAAGGAAGAATGGCAGAGGAGCTTCCACTCAATACTGAGCAAAGGGTCTGAATACTTAAGACCATGTGATATTTCAGCTTTTCTGAAATTATATTTTCTAAATCTGCAAAAATGTCTACATTTCTGTTTTTTTCTGTCAAGATGGGGTGTTGAGTGACATTCATGAGAAATAACATGAACGTTTTTGATTTTAGCAAATGGCTGCAATAAAACAGTGAAACATTTTAAGGGGTCTGAAGACTTTCCGTACCCACTGTAAGTATACATGTAGGGTGGAGGAACTTGGCTTTAGTCCCCTCCCATGATTTCACAGCAAATAACTTCTCAAAAGAGCTCTGTGGTTATCTCATTTTGCCAAACAGCTGTTTCATGGCCACAAGGGACGAGCGAGAGAAGAGGTCCAGAGTGGGAGAGATGATTCAAACACTGAGAGGCACAGAGACGGAAAATACAGGGAACACAGCAAACAGACAGACAGAGATACAGAGACAGACAGAGGGACATAAAGAGAGAGGATTCAGACATGTGAGGCTGTCTACACTTGTTTGATTGTGTCTGTGGCCAGAAGCGAGAGGAGGAGAGTGGGAGGAATAAAACAATTAACATGAACAGTACTCCGGGGAATGTGTGTTTCCTTGACAACAGCGCGCATAGCCAAACAAACGGGCCCTTTCATAACAACTCAAAACAAACAGAAATGTCTCCCTTATTAGCACCCAGGCATTGGTAAAAAATGCCACTGCTTCCTGTCAAAATCATGTGGACTTAAATGTGAATAAAAACAGCTTATTATCAAACAGCAAAAAAAGGGATGTGTTGGAATGGTAAGAAAACATGTACAGATGTTTTGGCTTGAAAACATCAGGTAACTTTGGGTTCGTGTGAAAATGTGAGAAACCAGCAGAGACCGGCGAGGCCGCAGAGCTGATCGGAGTTAACGGGACGAGAGGAGGTTGAGACACTGGCTGGCAGATCGACGAGAGAGAGAGAGAGAGAGAGAGAGACAGAGAGAGAGAGAGAGAGAGAGACAGTTAAGTGTTAAGGCATGGGTGGGGTTTTGTGTTTGAGGAGCCAGCAGTTCCACCCTGAGTCCTGGCAAAGGTGTTGATCTATAATCAGTTGCAGGAGACTTTGAACCTGATTTGAATCATTTAAAAGAAATTGCTCATTTTTTTATTTGCTTTTCTTGCTGAGAGTTAGAAGAGAAGGTTGACAGGTTGACATGGTAAATATATATATATATATATATATATATAAGCTAAAGCCAGCATGTTGTTAGCTTAGCTTAGCATAAATACTGGAAACAGAGGGAAACCGCTTGACTGGCTCTGTCCAAAAGCTCACTAATTAACACATCATCCTTTATTTGTTCAATATGAAAAATAAAAATGACAATTAACAGGGGAATCCCACACTATTTATTGGCCTCAAGTCACCACTGGTTGCCTGGCAACCTCACAGTGACGACAAGACTGTTAATTAACAACAACGTGTTAATTAGTGAGCTTTATAGGTGCTGGGTGGTGGATTTTATTACCTTTAGACGGAGCTAGGCGAGTTTCCCCGTGTTTCTAGTCTTTATGCTGAGTTAAGCTAGCCAGCTTCTGGCTCTAGCTACAACTTTACCATACAGACATGAGAGCCTGAAAGTCAGTAAATGTATTTCCCAAAGTGTCGAACTATTGTTTTAATTTTGCTGTAAAAAACTCAGCTGCAGGTATATTCTGTACGTGCTTCACAGGAAGTTTTCCATTACAAAGTCCACATATGAACAAATGTCTGCAGGACGGGGAGAGAAGGGTGGAGGTCGGCTAACTGTTCAGCCATGCATGAGTCTCCACTCACTACCCCCACCCCTTATGTTCTTTTTTGCTCCCTGTCTTTCTGTTGGCAGTTAAGCCTTATGAAATCATTAATATCTAACAACAGTGTGCACATTTTCAGCATGGTCGGGTGGAAACCAAACTTCTAACCCTGGCATCAGACCTACACTCTGCCTACTGAACTGATTCCTCACAGGAGACAATCACAATAGCAGGGAGGTGGCTGTTGAATGCAAATGTCATATGTCAAAGAGAATAATCACAGCGGCATGATGTGACGCGAGGGAGGTTTTTGTTGTAAAATAAAGAGCTTTCTTCCAACTGATGTTCTTTGTGATTAAGGCCAAGAGTCAAGGGGGTGATCAACCCAGTGAATCCACAGTGTGAAAGTTTGTTTGGGCAAAACATTGATGTATGTGTGCTTTGTAATTATTTAACGAGATGGCTTTTGTGGATGTGTCTGTGTGAGACAGAGTGACACAAAGAGAGAGGGGGAGGGAGAATCTGGTTGGGTCGCCCGATCTAAAGAATGAATGTGGGTCAGTGTTTGTGTGATGAGTATAGGTCACAGTATGTGCAACGTCTCATTTTTTTTCTCTCAAACAAACAAACACACACACAGCTACACAGCCCACAGTTCCTTCTCCATCATCCTCTCACATTTCCTCTCTTCCTCTCTCAACAGTTTAGGGCAGGCAGCACATGTCTCTGTCCAGCTGTGTTGGCCTGTCCTGTTGATTACAAAACATCAAGTGGCAGTAAACTCTGCATAGTACTTTAAAGTGTGTGTGGTGGGAGATATGGATTGAATAACCCACAAGTCCCTATATTAATAGTCTAAAGCAATAAAATTATGATGAAACCACTTTACACGTGTAATGAATACTAGCATAACTTAGTACTTAGTACCTATTAATGGTAGCACTTCCTAATTAAATAAGCCTTTATAAAGGGTTTGTAAGTTGATATAATGGTAATGTAATTACAATAACGGTCACTGTAATGGTTACTATTTCATTTACTTTCTTTAAGGATCAGTTATAAGCCATTAGAAAGAACAACTTTTTGGTTGCCAGCTTGTGAAAAGTCCCAGTTGAATATACATAGCTGATATGTAAGTAATTAATAAATGAGTTCTTAACCATGGAAAAAGCCATTAGATATACACTAGTTATACAACATTTACACCTAAATGTTTTTAGGGTTTTTTTGCATTTCATTTGGAGATTATAATCAATCTTTCTCAACAATCTAATTATTGTTCAGACAAAATAGTTCAACTTTAGATATCTTGGTCTCCGGGAACTGGCCATTTATTTCTGAAATTCTAGAGAGAAAACTATTTAGGCCTTTGATTAAAATAGATTAATCGATAAAAGGAAATAATCATTATCCCAAATACATTTGATGGATTTACAATACCCAAAGTGCACTGAAAGTGATAACGTTTTTAATGAATGCGTCAAATGTAACAAAACACAGACCTGGAAGTGATTTAATCATTATTAAACTTACTTCGTATTGAATCGAAGAGAAAGGAGTCGCCTGAAAACAAAATGATGAACAGCAGTAAGTTGGTAACCAGCAGCAGAGATGTGTCACATGACCGTGTTGGGCTCGGATTTACTCACTGTGTATATCCCCGTCGGCAGATGTGACAGTATGAGCTCAGACAGACGGGAGACCGCACAATGATCCATCTCCTCCGCTGTCGACCCGGCTGCTGCTATTGGACGCGGATTAAATAAAGTCGCCAGTTCCTGAGAGAAGAGCCGAGAAGTCTATTTTTTCGCGGCCTGATTGTTCACCAGTTAAACTCCCATCGCGGGCTCTGCCTGTTCTGGTTTGAGGGGATTTTCCCTCCGTTCATCCACCAGCTCACCTGCAGAAACCAAACCATGCGCTCCCGGGCTGCGCTCCTCCGGTAAGTCCCCTCTGTGTTTGGGGTTGTCTGCGCGCAACGGAGGGATTTACAGAGGATAGAAGATATCAAATGAAGCAATGCATTTAAATGAATGTAAGCAATGCAGTGCTAATATCAAACGACGGATACAGAACTTAAATATGGCCTTTCACTTACTTACTGTATGTGTTATGAGTTATAAGCTATGCTATGCTAAATACTTTATTACATGATAGCCTTATGATATCCCTGCACCGTTTTCATATGCCTCCAAATAACAATTCTGTATATTGTAGCCCCTTGTGTCAGAAGAGAAACAGAGAGAGGAAGTGTGTTTAAGATACAAAAATACAGCTTGCATCACCCCTAACCCATTTACAAAAAATAGAGTTAATATTCTGTGCAACAAAATGTTATTCAGCCACTCTCGCAGGCTTAAGGCCAATCCCTCAGGCTGCTTTAGGAATTTTCCATCAGAGCCTACTAAGGCCTGATCTTTGCCCTGTCTGACATATTTGTTGCATTAAAAACAGTGGAAGTTTACAGCGGCCAAATTCCAGTGTAGATAAAAAAATTCTTCAAGTTGAAATGCTGTCCCTCTACTCCCATGCTAGTAATTATTCATTTTAGGAATGAGAATGTTTTTCTTGCAGTTAGTGGGGCCCACACTTGAGATCTGCAGAAATGTTGCGTTTGAAAGTGTATGAATGATTCAAGCACTCACAATGAACCTGTCCTGTCCATGCCCAGGTTTCCCTCCCTCCTATTTCTTCTCTACCTTCCCCTTGTTTTCTCCTCCTCCTCCTCCTCCTCCCGTCCCAAGTGGATTGTCCAGCATGTCCCTGTGGTCCTCCCACAGCAGACGAAAGCTCGACCAGCCCCTCGGTTTCTCTCTCCGGCCCGCTTGGATGTCAACTCTCCCTGTGACCCAGAATGCCACAAGAGAGCCCCTCGCCCGACCTACTGGGACCTGCGGCATCTTCTGGCCTACGAGACACTCAACTCTAATGGTGAACTTACTGAGACCTCCATTGGGATCTATGGTTACAACCCCACTTCTAACACCAGTCCAGCCTACTCTTCAGGGTCATCTGGGAAGGCGGAGCGATCACATGTCAGGACAAAGCGTCAGATCTTCGGCCATGATGGGCGTTTTAGCATTGCTGGGCAGATCTTCCTGCTTAAATATCCATTCTCAGTGGCTGTCAAACTGTCTACTGGGTGTTCTGGTACATTGGTGGGGGAACGCCATGTACTCACAGCTGCTCATTGTGTTCATGATGGTAAAAACTATGTGAAAGGAGCCCAGAAGCTTCGGGTCGGGTTTCTTAAACTCAAGCAACGAGACATGCAGCCTTCTTCCTTTCCCTCCAATTTCACCAACCATGTGGAAGGTGGCCCTGCTCCGTACGCCCCACCAACCAACGACAAAATGAAGTTCCAGTGGATCAGAGCCAAGCGCACCCATGTTCCCAAAGGATGGATAAAAGGGAATGCTAATGACATTGGGATGGACTATGACTACGCTTTGCTTGAACTCAAGAAACCCCACAAACGGCGCCACATGAAGTTAGGAGTCAGCCCCCCAGTTCAGGGGCTGCCTGGTCGACGAGTCCACTTCTCAGGATTTGATAATGACCGTCCAGGACAGCTGGTGTATCGGTTCTGTCTGGCCGGCGAGGAGACATCTGACCTGCTGTACCAGCACTGTGATGCTCAGCCCGGGGCCAGCGGGTCAGGAGTCTACGCTCGGATGTGGGATGGCCGGCACCAACGCTGGGAGCGGAAGGTGATAGGTGTGTTTTCTGGGCATCAGTGGGTGGAGCGACAAGGGGCATCTCAGGAATTTAATGTGGCTGTGAGAATCACACCTCTCAAATATGCTCAGATCTGCTACTGGATAAAAGGAAACTTTGTGGACTGCCGAGAGGGATGAGGAGAAGGTGGAGAGTAGGGATGACAAAGGGGTGTAGCTACGAAACCATAGACCCACTACAACTTAATGCAATACTGGGACCACAAGAATCCACACTTTTCACCCTACTAGTTGTACCACTGACATCAATACAAATATCAAAATGTAGTTTGTAGTTTGTTCCCCCCCGTTCCCAGACAGAAATACAAAACTGACAAGACAAAGTACCGTCAACAGGGCGTGTTCATTTCATTTCTGCTTAACCAGGCATCTTCGCTCACATTTCCAAATTATGAAAAAGTTAGTTATATTCTTTTAAACTGGGGGAACATTCAAGTAATGCAGTTTTGCCGAACAGAAGCAGGTTTATTTACTTCTTGGAACATTTATCTGGATAAAGTTATCTAGAAGATCCTCAGATCTGGAACATGGAATTGTATTTTAAAAATGTTTTGGAACAAGCCCTCATATTGTTTCACTATTCATAGCCTTTTTATTGTGCTAATACTAAAGATTGCACTGCACTGAAAACAATGACGTTTGTGAATGAATGTACAAGTCAGCTACCAAAGGTGCCAACAGTTTCTCTCTAAACTATCATGTATCTTCTCTCAGTGGATACAGCTAAATTAACAGTGTTTTGGAAGAACATTCAACTTGTTACACAGAACAATTTTAAAGGATTGCAGATTATCTTTGCTAAGGGTGCAGATTACTGGTTATGTGAAGCATTTTGTTGAATGTTGTACTTTAATGCTTAGCTCCCTCTGGTGGCAAAGATGAAACATTGCAGGTGTCTGCATTGTCGACTTAGCCTATAGGCCTACATAAGCACTTTTTACTTTCTCATTTATAATTTGTGGAATTGCATTATTTGTGTTTCAGAAACTGAAGTCTGTGGCAAAGTTAATGAAATATATGCTTTGACATTAGCAACTGTGTCCCACATTCTTTTCTCGGTCTGCTCATACAACATATCACACAATCAACAAAATGTATGTTTAAACACCATTTGTTTTATTTCAGACGTCAAAAAGCATTTTCAGAAATGCTGTGGCGAAACTGAACACTGTAAAAAGCCGAAATATATGAGGACCAGCTCCTATGAGTTCTCCAGCACCGACACATTCAACAACAGGTTCAACCAGGACTCTGAAATTGCATCCTGGGAAATGGCACATATGAAGCAAACTCTGCAACCCGATTTTAGAACTTTTATAACTAAGGGGACACAAATAGACATTGTCAGCAGCAATTATAATTAAAATCTGTCTTCAAATTATGTGTAGACTAGAGGAAAATCAAGTACAATTTAGGGCAATATGATAACATTTAAGATCTTTCTAAATTTCATTCCTCATTTTTCTTCTTCAGCTGTAATCTTATGGGTTTCACCAAACCAAAGGAAGCGGACAATGTGTAATTCTGAGCAAAGACTTAACATTCAAGTAAGAAGCGGGATTTAAATCAAACAATGATCAAGCCTAGACTGCCTGAGAGCGAGTCAGAGCAGGGAAATGTGCGCTAATTTTGCTACAAACTTCAAAAAAACGTGCCAATTTAAGTGGACAGCAACATTCAATTGAAGAATTTGCTACATTCAGGCGGACAAGGGCCGCAAACAAAACATAAGCACCAAGGAGCTGATTTAAGAGCAGAGCTTGCAGGCAAAGCAGAATAATGGGCGCATGTATGGCATTTGCTGCTGCAAGCTGTATTGATTTCCATCTGAATACAGGACACTTGATCAGGCCGACACAAAAATAATACTGCCCAAAGTTATACACTGACTGCAGATGGAGGAGAGGAGGCACATAAAGAGGAACCTACTTGAAAGTAAGACTAAACAGAAATGCAACAACATGCGAGGCAACCCGTTTGTAACACCATTCTGGTAAATGAGAATACATGAACTGGTAATGAGGCATATACAGTCTTTCCCAGCTGTCTTCACCCTTTGATTTTAATCACCCCAGGAAATGTCACCATTAAACATCTTCTGCTCTCAAATCCACATGAGAGCGTGATGACAATTAGATTTTTGCAGTGCGAGAAGGGTTAGGTCCCGGGGATGTACCAACAGAAAACTTTATTATTAGTCACATTTGTTCTGTTATTTACATCCTGTCCACAAAGACATGGGCCTCGTGTGATAGGTCGTCAGTCCTGTTAAGGTTTAAGCATTCAGTCACCAAAATTGAATAAACTGGGTGAGATTTAACACAAATGAGTCATATGCTTTATCATAGTTGAAAGATTTCAGCATGTCACAGTGTGGTCAGACATCTGTAAGAGTTTCAACTTTGATAGTCACATGATTGCAGGTACATCCCCTTCAAACTTTACTCACTTTAAGTAACTACAACCAGGCCAGGCAGGGCTGTACGACAAGAAAAAAAACATGCAGGGTCCAACTGGTTTTTGACATTTTTGAATGTGCTTTGAGTTTAATAGTATCTCAATCCCTTCTCGCTTGTTGACAACCTGGTGTAGGTTTGTACAGACTGGTTACTGTAACTGCCTTCCAGATAGCCAATGATGGGAAACAAGCAGCTACACATCTCCTTCCACTGCTATGAATTACTCGTCTGGTTGAACTGACTGTCAGAAGCCAAGTCCTCTCTGTGATTGGCCACCTGCACTTAAAATATCTTTGGTGAAAGTCACCCCCCGGCATTCCCTGACTTCCCCGTCGCCTAGCAACAACATAACACAACATGCTAATGTCGTCAGCGTGGTAATGCCCGGCGTAACTCGAAATAGTATACAAAATAAAAATATTCTTTTAAATAGGTATATATAAACATTGCATTAAAAATAGAACCGTATCAAAACACGATTATGAGTTCACAGTCTGTCCCTTAACCTCCAAGCGTGAGCGATAATCAACACTGCGGTCTTCCACTTCACCAGACCTCCACCCATCTCCCCTCCACGTCCAGAGTTTGTAGGTGAGGTCTCACTGAAGAGCCTTTACTGTGACTTGAGCCCCAAACCGTTGGAGGACACAGGGCAGGAGTAGGCTTTGCCGAGCACAATGCGGTCTCGGAGCAGTTTAAAGAGGACATAATAGTTGCAGAAGAGAATAAGGCCCAGAGACAAAGTGTGGTTCCAGCGCTCAGAGCGCAGCAGAGAGTATAACTGGTACAAAACCACACTGGACTCGATCCAGATTAGCAGGTTCAGGATCCGCAATGGCTTGTGGAACAGGAACTGGAAGACCAACAGACAGGAAAAGAAGATTGGAAAAGAAAATAATTACAGAGCATATTAAAAATATTTGATATACAAGGGAAGGACACACACACTGTCTACAAAATGAACACCTGAGCCATATAAAGCAACGCAAGCTTATACAGATTTATATTCAGACTGTGTGAACATGGTGGATTACGCCTCAGGATTTGGTTTGGAGCAGCAGACACTGTCTGATCAGTCACACACCTACTGACATTAAATTAGAGAGGATGAATGATTACTTGCTCAGTCAGTTAATCGGTTATTAAAATAGTTGCAGAATAATTTTCTGTCGATAAACGTTTTACGTAATTTTCAAAGCAAAAACATAACGCAGTCTCTTTCGTGAGTTTCTCCAATGTGATTATCTGCTGTTTCTCTGTTTTATATTCTTGTAAACTGAATATCTTTGAGTGTTGGACTGTTGGTCAGGCAAAACAAAACATCCGTTTAAAATGTTTACCCATTTTATGATATTTTGTGGACTAAGCATTTAATTAAAGCAATAAATTACAGATCTCACTGGTCAATATGTACATTTAAACTAACTTTAATTTGATGCATTTGACAGTTGGGACCAGACTATCATCCAGCTAGTGTTTCACTTACATTGCTGCTTGTTCTTCTCTGCTTATGTAGTGAAGTTTTTTGGAAAGAAAAACACTTGACTGATTGACCTGTTCCCTCGTCGTAAACGTTTGCCTAAAGCTCAATTTATATTTGATGCAAAGGGTGTGAACATGGTGGAAAATAAGATGAACAACATAAGATGTTCATGGTGAACAAAAGGTAATTAAGGGCATTAAGCACTACAACACTAAACGTGAACGTGCCATATCTTGCATTAACGTACTCTCCACAGTAACTGTGTTAACGTTTTCATCACTTTGTGATACGAGTGATACGTGGGGAAGTTCACCTTGTTTCATCACAGTCGTCGTCTTTACATTGTTGCAGTTCACTGTGATAGACAGCAGGGTCACAGCTAGTAGTGTTTTTGCAATGGAAACAACTTTTTTGTGTTAGCTTCATGTTGTGTTCACTCTCAACAATCTCTCCCCGCTGACCAGTCAGTTATTGGGGTCCCCACGTGGTCTCTCCGCAGTTACATTATTTTAGCTGCTTTATATGCAGTGTAATCCCTTAACACAGAAGTATAAATCTAGCTAAGCTCAATATGTGGCTGTGAGATGAAAGTATTATCTGCTGACGTTAGCAAAAGCGGTCTTTATTTGATGTGACGCAGCATATTTTCTGCTTTTTCCCCACATTAATACACTGTGTGGTTTGTGGAATTGGATTGTGTTATATGGTAATGGTGTCCTTATTATTTTGCCCACTCTTTGAGCATCAGAGTTAATGATATACAGGCTACATGCAATGTCGCTACGATACAAAGTACAGATACTCACATAAAACCTTGCGTGAGAAATATCAGAGGGCAGAGCGACATTATAGGGTCCGACTGCCTTATACAGACATCGACTGTGTCGTACCAACACCCCCTGAGGCCAAATGGTACTTTCTGACCACCTGCAAAACACAACAACAGCACAGTTATACACAAACCATTAATAGAGTAATTTCTTTGTTTGTGTGTCCACACGAGGGCCACTCACACATGCTGAGGTGCGTTGCTGTACGAGCCGTGCTCTAGTTTCTGCCAGCGGCCCAGGTGAGCCGCCGAGCGATGAAGCAGGTCGCAGTAGCTGGGGGGCAGCAGCTGACTCATCAGCATCACAAAGGCATTGATCCACACCATGATCAGATGCTCACATGACCAGCGCATGTCATAGTACTGGGTGCTCTGTGGAAATGAAGGTAGCTAAAAGTTAGCAAGAATGCAGAAAAGGCTGTGGGCAAGTTGAGATGTACTGAGGGGATGGTGGAGCATGAACAGATACAAACCTTGACAAAGCAGAGAGGCAGGAAGGCTACGTAGTAAGCACTGAACAACGAGTTGAACAGCACTTCCTTGATCCTCCGGTTAAAGTCGCTCTTCAGCTCCTCCACCTCTGCTCGGATCAACTCCGGTGTGTGCGAGTGTGTGTGTGGTGGGCAGATGTGAATAGGCATGTGAGGGGGGCTGGAAAACTGCTCTCTGAGGTTCTCTCGCAACAAGAACAGGAAGTCACGGGGCCGAAAAAACGGGGCCTCTGTTAGTTCGGTCTGCTGGTGGTCGGCTGGGTAATCGCAGTCGGCCGCTGCCGTTTGGCTTTTCCCTCCTTCCTGATGGAAACAGCAAAGCGGGACGTACACACCAAATCTGGCACGGAAGGAGGGTGGTGAGTGAAGGAGGACAAAAGAACAGAGCGGCGAGTTTAAGTTTCAAATGATGGCAGGATGAAAAGAAGGTGTGAGATGTGAAAACATTGTGTATATTTAAAATGGTGAGACACATTAGCACACACATTAAACACAAGACAAAAAAAAGCAACATGCTCACTATAATAGGATTTCTGTATTACTATGAACGACCATTAACAGCTACGTGAATTATTTGTTTGGAAAATCTGGTTCACATCTAAAACAATGTGTAGTTGCCTAAAAGAAAGAGGTCATCAGTTTAAGAAAAATTAAGGGATTTATTTTGTGTTTTTTGTCCATGCTGATTTTGTTCACAATGTGTGATTCACTCCTTGACCTTTTCAACACATACACACAATCACAACACAAAAAATCAAGACAAAAAGAATGATTTCAATAATGGAGTAAAAAAAATGGATAACATAACTTTACTAATCATGTTTTGCTGACTCCATTTCTGGCTTTAATTCACAGTTTTGGTAAACAGTCCTGTGGTTCCTGTGCGTCAAGGACATTTCACACAAACTAGATTTCACCCAGCAACCACACACATGCATAATGCAGTGCGTTAAAGCATCATTTTCCTTCAAACAATCGGTTCGCCAAACAACCCTCTACCACCAGACGCTGGAGTCAAGGGCTGCATCTCACAAATTCTGTCCTTTTTAAAACCAGACAGTTCAACATTCACACCCACTGTACAAAGTGCCAAAGTAAGCAGGATTTGAACTTCTCTCTCAAGCTCTGCTCTACCCCAATGTGAACAAGCATATCAAGGCCTTTACGGGGAGGGGGTTATCAAAGACTCACGGGTATCCCAGGAAGAGCAGGTTGAGCACAGAGTGGTTCTTGCAGAGGTTGACCATCGTCCAGCAGAGCACCCAGCCACACATGGTCAGCAGGCTGAGCCGAGCTGCGATCAGAACCACGTAGCGGAGCAGTGATGCGCCACTGCTTTGAGACACCTGGACGAGACGGACAAATAATAAAAGGTTAGCAGAAAGACTGACACCAACGCTGCCATCAAGAGCTATATGTACTAAAATGTGTTAGCTGATTGTATTGTATACAGGTCTGTGTGTTTACCTCTGAAACTATAGTCCAAACAAGCCGCCTGGCCAACATGACTGTGATGAAGATAGCCAGGTGGTAGTCCATTAGATGAAAGTTCTGTAGGAGCAAAGCAGAGGCGGAAAAACACCTATCATTAGTTTTCCATAAAGACATTGACTGACTTATAAATAAATATATGTTTTATGAGCTCTAAACAGACACACCAAAAATCTACACAACCTGTAACTTTTCCTAAACCACATTTCAGGGTAAGGTTCATTATTTCTGGTGTTTACCAATGCCACTCAAAAAGAGATTTAAAAATGTAAAAGGCCCTGCCTGCAGCCAAAGTTGTGTAACAAAACAATAAATAGCTAGAGTGTTTGTACAAATGTCAACGTTTTTTAATACTTTTTGGATATTAAGGGTTCGGGTTCAGGGTCAGTGTGGGTTTTTCCATTTTTAATGGTGAAAAAGAAAAAGCTGTGATTTCCAGTTGCTAGAAACAACAGAGCTTGTGTGTGTGTGTGTGTGTGTGTGTGTGTGTGTGTGTGTGTGTGTGTGTGTGTGTGTGTGTGTGTGTGTGTGTGTGTGTGTCCCAGATTGTGTGC
>JAVQJD010100298.1:0-36484 GCA_036023655.1 Nannoperca australis
GTACAGGTGAGATTTAAACTACTTCCTGTTTGACGGCGAGTGACAGCTGATGTCCCCCACACACACACACTCCACACAGACACAGACAGAAACATGCATGTGGAAAGATTGGAACCTCTTTGACAATGTAGAGGCCTGATATAAACTACTTCCTGTTTGACGGCGAAGCACGCCATCGCCGTGGCACAAAAAGTGAAAGTTGAAAATATCGTTTTAACTGTAGTAGGAGTTCGTCAAAGTACAGAGGGTGGAAAAGGCCAGAAATACACAAAATATTGACATAAAGTTATTAATAACTCACTTCCTGTTGGGTTTAGCGTGGGGGTCCAATAAGCTTATATCTAAGTCTGGACAAGATACACAAGTGTACAAAATTTGGTGATTCTAGCTCAAAGTGAAAGTAGGGGGCTTTTATTTTGAAAATTGTAGGGGGCGCTATTCTTATCTTTTTGGATTGCTTTAGAACAAGGAAGTAGTTTTCTTCAGTCCCACTTATCCAAGACATCACGTTTTCTGTAATCATATACATATTGTATATCTTATTTCACGTATTGTGGTTATTATCTGCAGTGGAGAATATTCTACATCTACTGAGCAATAAGAGAAATATATACAGTGAAGGGATTCAGGTCTTGAACAGGCGTCAAAGTCTGAAATGGAAAATGTTTGACAGGGTTGTTTCCTTCATTACCCAGAAAAAAGATTCAGCTTCTTTTCAGGGGTTAATATATTCAACATGTTTTTCACAACACTGACTCTCAAGGTGTCGCGCTACAATTCATTTTGACCCAAAGCAACAGAACCCCTCTGTAAATTGCCACCTTATTGCGAGTCCCGGTGACCCTGGTCGCAGTGTCCTCGTCGGATCTGTCAAGGCAAATTAGTCCCGGGTAATGAGCCCGACCCAGAGCGACTCAAGAAGTCTTATACATGAAATCAACAGACACCTCGCCTACAACAGGGAGCTCCTGTAGTCGTGCTTATATGTGGAGCTTCCAGCAGACATCAAACAGCTGACCTTGTAGTTGTGAAGGGAGAACTTAAAGAAAGCTCTGAAACCAACCGACACGCCCTTCTAGAGGAGTCAGATGAGGTTTCACCTGCCGAAATGTACAATTACTTCCTGGATTAGAGGTCAGTCACACCCCCCCTCTCAAACTGGATGGAGATTGGAGAGCCTCAATCAGATCAAACTCTACACGTAGCAAAAGAGAGAAGGTAAATTCATCCCATCCCTCATAGAAAGGGCTTTGGCTCTTGCCAGTGGTCACTGGGGTACTGGAAAAAGCTCTGCGGTGACCAGACAGCAGGGGTGGGTGACTTTAGGCCTGACTTGACACGCTTCTTCGTTGTTGCATGAGGGTCATGGGCAGCGCCTGTTATTCCAGGGAACTGTTAAGCACCAGATTCAGGTGGACCCTCTGTGCTTTTTAAAATTACATCCACTGCAGAACAAGAAAACATAAAGGCCATAAGCACTGGATCTATTAATCCAGTCGTCGATATGAGTTGAGTCACATCCCCCTCTTTAAGATCTTTTTTCTGAGTCTCTATTAGCTCCATCTCTGCTTCCTGTTTCTTCAAAACACGTCCTCCAGTCCATTCAGTGTAAAAACAAGTTCCATAGCCTGATTGTTAGATTTCTGTGTGTGTGTGTTCAGATGAGGAACTGTGAGTGTTTATCCTGCAAGTTTGATTTATTTTTTATGTGTCAAACATACATTTTACCGTCTTTAAGCGCTTGTGCTGTGAATATCTTAGAAAATGTGGGTATTTACTGTGTTTCCATACACAGAGGACATTTTGTTGGCCAACCACAGCATGAAATAGTCGGGTTGATTTGATGTTGTGTACATGGAAATCTAGCCCGAGACAACATGTATATTTGTCTGTCTGTGTTCATGTGTGGAGACTGCATCTGGAGGTCCTTTTATCCAGAAAAACCCCACTCCTATTGTTTGTGTTGAGCATGTTTTTCCATACCAATGGGTTATGCTCTTTATAGCCAGACAGCTGAGCACCATCCAGCTCTCCTCTGTCCAGAACTGAATTAAGAAGCTGCCCTTTGTGTCTCGTTCACATCTTCCCATTGTTGCCCAAATATAGACCTGTTTTCTAACATCCACAGCAGGACAGTAGAGTGAGAATAATACTGGCTTCTGAAGGCCCATGTTCACAGTCTTTGATTGAAGCTGCAACGTGTGCACGACACGTCACGTTGAAGAAGTTCAGTATTTTTATGGCTAAAAGAAATTATCAAAATCAGGAGGAATTCATGTTTTGTGAAAGTGGAAAGTGAAAGTGGTTACATTTCTGTATAAAGTCATACATTACACTTACATCCAGTGTTATTACTGTTTTCTTAGATGGAGTCTGATTACATGTTGTTAAAAACACTTGGACGGCAACAAATCTATTTATTGAACCCTTAATCTCTCCTTGCGCTTTTTTTATTAGCTAAGAGAAATGTAGAAAACATTTAGCTAATGTCTGTTGTTGGTTTAAACTGCAGCTAATTAACTCTAATTCCATAATGGCTCAAATGAAACATTTGTCTGTCTTCTGACTGGCTGAGTACACAGACCGGCCGACACCAAAATCATCATTATAAAATAAATGATAAAAATATGTCCAACATTTCAGATCACATGCTTCTAATAGTTTTCACATGTGATGCTACAGTTACATCTGTATCCTCTGCCTTTTCACCATTCAGCCCTATTCAGCAGCCCATAATGCACTGAAGAGTACATCATACATTCATTACCAGAGCGCACGATGAAGCTCCAGCATGCGGCAGTTTGTTATTTTCTCAATCCTTAATGGAAAAGTGTAAATGGTGCACTATGACGCAGGAAACTGCAGTTAAATCAGCCTGAGCGAAATGCACATAAAACAAGGGAGAAAATGTCATTTAATTCAAATATTTTTCTCTGAATCCACGAAGACTGATAATTTAGCAGAAAGGTGAGAGTGAGCGAGTCGGCTCACGTATCCTGGTTTTGAAATGGGTTTCGGGTTAATGGTGCCCTCTCCAGTGAAGCAGGATCGACTGTAAAGATTTCACGTGTAGAAAGACAGAAAGGCATTATGCAAACTCCACAGCTGCAACCTGTGAGCAGCATGTGACCTGAAAGGTTTGTGCAGATGTTTATTATCTGTAATTAGTCATGTAGATTTGTGGAAAGGGTATTCTGGTTAAAGGTTCAACATTAGCACAGGCCCCCTACAGTACAGATACTCTTCACAGACCACCAAAGAAAACCAGACCAGGGGGAAATCTGGATTTAATGTGATTTAATGAATGTGAGTCCCCGTCTTTATAATCATTTTCCACACATTTAATGCGTTTTGAAGAAGAAAATTGCCCTTTGCTTTAAAACCCACTTACATATAAAATATTACGAAGAGGAATTGGCTCCATAGCACTCCAAGCTAAGCCGTGTGGATCGAAAGGTCAGTTCTAAACGATTCCCAGAGATACAGACGGAGGCAACGGATCACGTTTAATATTCGGCACCATCTCCAAGACGGAGTTGCAGCTTTTGTCATTTCAGTCAAGGAAGATAGCAAGGTATTTAAATTTAAAAGTGCGGAAAACTTAGAGGAGCGTTTTTGATCGTATAGACGACAGAAATCTGGTTCAACACAAAGTAACATTTCTAAGCCTTTTCCTCTCGGATAAAATAATTCCTTGATTCATTCTGCTGCTCAGCTTCAGACTCTTCTCATTTGCTGCTGAGGAACATCATTTGTGTCAAAAAGCAGATCGGCCACAGTCGTGTCAGCCAGAAAAACTAATATCAAGTTCTCCCCCGACCTTTCTCATCAAAACTGCATGTTCGCCCACTAGACTGCTCCTGATTGGATGTTTACTGGTTGATTGCATCATTCCCATTCGAAGTAGTAGTTCATAAGAAATCACACTCTTGGGCACTTTCTGAAATTGTGAAACCAGTGCTTTTGGGTTCTTGAAGCAGATTTCCAATTGTGACATTTAGGAACATGAGCTTTCTGACGCTGCATGTCTGCATGTTGAGCTGTATCATTGATCATCATCACTGTGTGTGTGTGTGTGTGTGTGTGTGTCTTCAGCCTGGAGGTGACCCTGCAGAAGCGCAGTGAGGGCCCGATGTGGCCGGAGCTGGTGATGGGGGACAAGAGAGGGGAGTACGTGATGAGCGACGAGCAAGCCGCCCTCATCCACGAGAGACTGACATACCTCACCTCTGAAGACTTGGTAGGCTTTTATCCAAAAGTATCAGAGCTGTGCATGATTATTTTGATCATTATATTTTAATATTTAAAAAACATTCATCAAAGCAGAGCGGGTAAAATAGTTTTTTTTTTTGCCAACAATTAGTAATAATGTGAATATCTTTTCTATATAATTTAATAGCAACTAGGACATTTTGGGTAATGCTTTAATAAATAAATAATATTTGTAACTGGGTGCTAATTGTGGGACAAATAGATATTAATTGAGACTGGAGTAACTAATTGATTTGCCTTTAACTGTGCAAACAGACGAACTTTTCGACACTAAATGGTCTTGATGCTCTCATCAACAAACGTCCAGATGGGACTTTGCCTCCTAATGAATTCCTGCTTTCTCTGTATTTCGATTGCCATTACTTGTAAACTCGAAGGCACAGCAGTGGGCAGCCTGTGAGAAGAGAAGTTCATTCATAACCCACTCCAAACACATGTTTGTCCAGCAAAGCTTTGTGGGAAAGATACACGATGACGACCATCATATCGATAGCAATAGATATCTTGGCAGTTCATTTTTACAGTATATATGGTCACAGCCCTGTTGGTAATCAACACACGGTCGTATCACTGCAGTGTGAAATCAATTGGCGGTAAGTGCTTGAATATATTACTCCAAACATTAAACTTTCATGAAGCAGAGCTTTGGCTGGGGTTTGTTTTCTCAGGAGGATTTCTCTTGACCTGCCATACGTTCTCTAATTTAAATCCACCCTTCTAGCTTTTAGCATCCCTCCCTCCTCCGAGGCCTCTCCTCTCTATCCTTTCCCTCTTAAGCTGCTCAGAGACCTCCTCTTTCCGACGTCACACATCATTCTCGCGCTCGACAGCATTTTCAGCCACTTCCTCTAACCCTTCATTGGTATCATCTGGGCCCACTTGAGGCCCTCGGTGCAAATCAAGCTTTTTACATGGTAATAAATGCAAATCATGTGTGACCATAGCCTCTGTCTGGTTTTCCTGTTCCTCCTTTTTGTCTAGAGCGGAAACCCTGACAAGGACAAGCCCCCTTGTAACTCTCAGGAGCTGGAGGACTGTGATGGGTTCCCAGAAGACAGCTTCCGCCTCACACACTTTGACGGAGAATCGCTGAAGCCCACTCAGGTGGTGAGTAGCACCTTTCTCCTTCACCGGTAAACACTCTAATCCTTCAAACCTAAGCCCTCACATATAACGTTTTCCTTCATTTCTGCCAGTGCTCCTTCCGTCCTACTGTCCCCTCAAGTGCAGTGCTGGCTACCCGCCGCTCACGGCCTTTATCAGAGCATGTTTCTAGTGCCTGCCTTGCCCTTGAACAAGCCACTTGACCACAGAGCTCCACAAAGGCCCAGTAAAGAAGAAACAGTGCCACGCACTTCATTTCCATCTCCCCTCCTTATGACTCGAATATTAAGAAGCTGATCAATTGTAGCTGACATCTATTTTTATAAATGTTAATTCTCAGAATGTAACATGTGCAGCAGGTCGAGTGCTTGAAGAGGCTGTACTATAATTAAAAAGCCTAACATGCTCACAATGACCATGTTAACATGGTGACTTTTAGGGTTTCATGTTCACCGTCGTGTTTTAGCCTGTTAGCATAACATTTACTAATCAGCATGAAATTCAAAGAGCAGCCGAGGCTGGTGGGAATGTCATTAGTCTTTCAGGTATTTAAGATAAGACACAACTTTAAAGCTTTTTACAGCTGTACCCCTCAAGGTATGAAGGAGGTTTGCAAACATTTCATCTGAAATGCTGCAGCGCTGAGTGAAATCTCAGCCTTGTATTATTTGTCATTTTTCAATTCCGCCAAAGCACTGCAAGGTTTTTGCTCTAAAATGGTAAATTTGAAGATGGGAGCCAGAATTTGTGTGGAAAAACCGACAACTGCCATAAACGTCCTTCCTTTGGTATTGTGTGTCCCAAGGTGAAACCACACGTGACATGTCGTAGTCTTTTGTGAAGACAAGATGATCTATTTTAGTTGGAGAACGGACTCTTTTCCTGATAATAAACAGTTCCTATGAGTCAAAATCATGTTTTTCCACTCATATTTCTGTTAAGAAAGTAACATGTACACTTTCTAACTTACTTATAGCATAAAAAATAGATCATTCATCTAGCGCCCATAAAAACTATAATCTGTAATCTGGGTTTTCCCTAACACTATAGAGTTTTATATCATGTTTATCTGTCCTCAGCGCCCATAAAACTACAGTAATCAGAGTTTTCCTGAACAATATAAGGTAATAAATTATGCTAGATTTGTCTATCGTGTTTGCTGTTATCAATGTTGACCCGGTTTCTCCGTCATCTCAAAAGTATTTAAGAGGAGTGAGCTCCAATCTCCTCCCCTCTGCTGTAAATCACATAATGGTTGTCTCGCAAGGCTTAATTCTTGTTTCCAGTAGGTGGCGCTATGACTGACTGAATATTGAGCCGAACACCCTTTTCAGATGTACATTTGTGTCGCTGATGACTCGTGCAAAGTTTGGTGACTTTTCAAGCATCCCAAGCCCCTCAAAAAGACTGCTTCCTGTTTATGGCAAACAATGTGTTGTCGTGGCAACGTTGTTGTATGAAAAGTCCCAATTTTCACAGTGAAGCATCACCAGTGTCTTAAGGCTTTGCTGACTAAATATGTCTAACATGCTAGGAGTATTGATTAAAAGTAAAACGTGAAGTTTAAGGCCTCTTGGACGATGTACAGTCCAGTTCGAAACCACTTCCTGTTTGACGACGAAACACGTAAATTCCCTACGCACACACTGTTCAACAAGAGGCTTTTTTCTAAGTCTGGACTTGATGCACATCATGTTTACCACCTCATTTTTGCCTTGAAAGATAATAATAATAAATAAATAATAACAACTCTTAGAAATTCAATAGGTCCTCGCACCGATTTTCGGCGCTCGTGCCCTAATTATTTCTAGAAGCAACTGTAACAACCTTACCTCTTTTATTTTGGAAATACAGAATAATGAGCAGAAAGGAATGTTTTTCTTCTCCCTCAGCAGATATACAGCACTTTGCAACAGCTCCATTCATTTGTGGGCATTAGTGTACGTCCATCACTAACGCTTCTCTTTCACTTTCTCTTTGATTTTCACAAAATTATTTTCGCGTGTTTATCGTTAAGAATTCGCCATCACAAAAACTAAAAAATAAACCCTTTCATTATGTGATGAAAGGGTTTATAATGACGAGTATTAAATGTGAGGTGCAGTGTTTCTGCGCAGGCTGTGATGAAGGGCTCGATGTGAATACAAGCCCTGTAATGTTTCTCCCTCCATTTACTCTGCAAACAGTGCAGCCAGGCAAGCTGCTGCCCTTAAGTAAGGTGGACTGCAATCGTACCTGTTCCATCAGCCCCATCAGGATCTGTTTGTTCCACGTGTGTGTGAACATGAGTGTATACAGGTGTGTGTGTTTATCTGCATCTCCTCCAGGAATCCTTCCTTTTCTATACTTCCCTTCCCGCCCTCATTGTGTCCGCCTTAATGCTCCAGTCGCTCGCCTGCCCACCAGGAGATCTCCTGACCTTTTGTATAAAACCTTTCAGCTTCAAATTGTGGCACGTCCTATTAATTTGGCACCTTTGTCGTGTCCTTTTCTTTGGTTCCGATCCCGGTTGAATAGACTAAGAATGGTTTTGATGTGTGTTCCCCAGAGGGAGGCTGTGAGTCATACCCACTGGCTGTATCTGTTATACCTTTTACAACAGAGTGCAGCTGTACTTCTGTTAACCGTATTTACTGCCGGCGTTGACTAGGAAGGCTTTGTTTCATAACGTTTCTTGTGATATAGAGATATTTTATGTTGAAAACCAGAGAATGCAGATGTCACTTGAAGGTGCCGTTCCCATCAGCCTCAGCTGTACGTTTACCAATTTATTTTGCCAATTAGCAAATGTTAGCATGCTAACGCACCAAAGTCGTTGAGGGCATTTAGCTTAAAGAACCACTACGCTGCCTCACAGAGCCGCTAGCGTGGCGTAGCATGTAGCCTCTTTGTCCTGTTAAGATATTCAAAGATAAAATCCATTTTGTTACCCTCATTTGTGGTGAGAGTTATAGTAGTTATAGTACTTAACTACTGCCTTTTTCTTCTTCTACGGTCTTTGTGGAAGCCCACTGTTGATCTGAATCAGCCTGAGTGGTGCTGTGGTACAGCTGGGCTTGCACTGTTGATTTGGGTGCGTGAAGATGGTGACATGGCGTGAAACTTGTCTCTTTCGTGGTGTTGCCACTGTCGAGCAGGAACAGGTGCGACTTCACAAGCCAGTCGGCATCTTCCAACAGCAGAGCACAGACAGCATCTCTGAACACGGTGCATGTATTGAACACGTAATGTTTCCGGCCGTAAAATAATCAGCTTTCTTATCCTTCGATTCGAGGCACTGACACCAGTTAGCTGTGATGTCCAGGAGGCTGACGCAGCGAGGGAAAGTGATTTTACTATCGTATGTTTGTGATCTCATAACAGGCTGACTGATATCAAAGGTCATCGTGTCTGACGGTTTTCTTTACTGTCAAACCGAACACTTTTAAAAGACAAAGTTCAGCTTCACCGACAAGAGAAATCTCTAACTAAACAACGATTTGTCCTCTCGCTGTGAAGACGAGTGAGCAGCAGCAGCAGCAGGAAGGAACATGACGGAAGCGATGATGATGATGACAAAGAGTTGGCATTTCAGCTGTTATTACAGACATCTGTCCTCTGTGTACAGATGCATTCGCTTTTGCTTTCGTAATGCCGACCTCTCACTTCCTGTCCCCTTTAAAAAACCCTTTGATGAAAAGAGAGAAATATTCACTAAAAGCTTTTTTCAGACTGAAAACAGGTACGAGTCATTTATTCAGAGTACTTGCCGATGCAGAGTCCAGTTGTAGCACTTCATGCTGTGTACATCAATCATGCAACACATACGAGACAACACAAAGTATCTTGACAGAGATGTTTGTTAAAAGCTGCAGAAATAAACAATAAGTTGGACCTTGTGTTGAACCTTTAGGATCAATATTTAGTTACACTGTATTTAGTATTCCTGCTCTACAAGTCCCCTTTTTAGAAAACATTTAGTGTGTTTTGTTGTTAGTATTTTGGGTCAATGTGTAACGTTGTCACTCATATGGAAATCCGTTCAAGTTAATATTGTGTTTATATAATTTTTTTGAAACAGATGCCAGATCTTTTTTTGTTCCGTGTTAAGTGAAAAGGTTACAATTAAATTAAACTAAACTAACATTAACACAATATTGGACTGAATAATGAAGTAAAACAAAATGGCAATTCAGTCTGATTATTGGGCAACGACCTCTTGGCATCCACTCATTTACCTTGTACTACATAAAATGCATTCTGACATATTATTGGCATTAATACTGTACTTTTCTTAATTCTATTTGATTTAATACAAAAATGCATCAATTTAAGGGATAACCTGTTCAAGTGAGAACACTTCTAACATTAGCTGAAGATGTTACTATACAATGTGTTTTAGCACAAGGTGTAAAGATTCATTCTGTTTTTGCTTTGTCGATGCATCAAATACATGAAACCGTCTCGCAGTGTGCAGTAGAAGACTGACTGACACCTGTCCAGGTCAACAATCCACAGACTTTTTAATTAAAATTGTTTTATTTTGCCTACTTTTGAATAGCGTATCTCTGTTTTGCAGGAATATAGATTCTCAATTCAAGATGTTAATCTGATTCCTTGGTAAATCCTCCTCATTCAATAGTGTCTTTGTGAGGAAACCAAAGGAGAATAGAACAGAAATGTGCGTTGAGTTTATCTCGTGTTCATTTGGCTCCGATTAACTTTTTCTAGAGGTTTTGATTCTTCTGATTGTAAAGTAAGACCTGAAGTCTCTGTGGCCCGTATCAGACACAAAAAGTAGTGTTGGAAAAGGTGTGCGGTAAAATAATGAGATAAATGATCAGATTTCCCCCTTTTTTTTTTTTATGTGACCATTAACAAGCCACAGAATCTCAGAGGAAGTGGTTTCATTTCACAAGATCCATGTGAGGCACAGCTCGAGCAACATACAGAATAAGTCACATAATAACAATCTGAGTCACGGACTTTGAAAATGTCTTGACTTGAAGAGAGAAAACAAAATAATCTCTGAGTCCTGCAGCTGTGGTTCAGAATATATTTTTATTTTTCTGGGTAATATAATTCTTATTAAAGGTGGAAAAGAGTTTCCAGATCCCAAATATTTTTATTCAACAACAACCGTAATACCTGAGTTTATATTCACGGCTGTGCCCACACAGCATCAGCATCTACGGAGTTTAGAGTGTAAAGAGACTAGCAAGACTTCCTTTTGGATAAAAAACATTATTTCGTTTTTTTTTTGTTTCATTACAACGTCTTTCTTTGTCTGACCAACAGTTCAAAACCCAAAGATATTCAGTTTTCTCTCAGAGGACTATTTTCTAACAGCAAATATACAGACTTGGGAAACTGGAAACAGTCAATATTCAGCTGAAATCTTCGAGGAGTAACGGGGACATTGTTTCCTGGAAGACATGTTACTATTGAGTTTTTCATCAATGCTCTGGGGAGAACAAATGAAACACAATCCACCTCCATTTTGTTGCTGTGGTCGCAGATGTTGGCGGTGTTGAAGTTGAATCTGGAAATCTGCACGTTCAGAAAGCACCATGTTCTGTTTTGTCCCCCCACATCTGGAACTTTTGGTCGATGGGAAATAGGAAATAATAATGCTCATTTTGGCAGCGGTGTGTCGTGGAGGGCTGAACATTTCCACATCAGCTGATTTCACTGCGCAGAGAGGAAGAACTGATCACTGAAATCACTTGCAGGAGGCTTTGAGTTCGATGAAACCTGCGTGTTCTCCGCCCTCCGTGATTAAACTCTTCTGATGTAAGTCGATTTAATTCACTGTGCTGCTTTTGTTTGTTGGTTTTAAGTTTTTCTTGTTCATAAATCATGACCCTTGTCAGTCAGCAGACGCACGCTGACTCTGCTGAAGCACGAGCGAACATCTGCTGCACGCTCAAGTGGCAATAAAATGAGTTTAAGAGTGGAGGAGTGATGGCTTGCTAAAAGGCTTGTCATTGTGCACAACCATCAACCACCGACATATGAGCTGGTTTATGATGAAATGTCAATGCCTGTCAAGTGTGTATTGAGTATTGTGTATGGGGAGGACGGCGCTGCTTGACAGCCTCTGAGACATGTTGGCAGTTGGATTCGAGGAGCGATTATGTCACCGCAGCGATCGTTTTCTCTCCAAAACAAACGGAGTCAGACTAGAACAGCACCAAACCACACACACGCCATTATGTTAAACACATTCATGGGAGGGAAGCGCCTGTGGGGCAGATACGTGGACTTTTAGGGCCGTTATCACGTTATTCAATGCCGCCTTTTACACGTACGCTGGATTTCAAGATGGAGATCTGCCACAAACTGTAATCTTAATCTGTGTATTTCAAGACGCCACTCACACCTGCGCCGTCCCCTCGTGTCCGTCTCCCTCCAGGTGAATCTCGGCAGCCATCAGTACCTGTTCACAGTTGACGTGAACCCGTGTGAGATGCCGTGCCTCTGCCTCAGACACGACGTGGACGCTCTGGTGTGGCAGCCTCGTCCCGACCAACCCACTAACACGTGGGAGCACGTCGCCACGTTCAACGCCTTGGGTAAGAGCTTCAGCATAACACACCTGTTCTCTTGCTTCCAGTTCGGCACTACGAGTCCGCCTACGTTGTATTTGCATCAGTATCTCCCAGAAACATACCTCCCAGAAATATCTGCTGTAGCATCGGTGCAAACATGATACATAACATAGGAAAGATAAAGCCCCGAAAAGACTCATCGCAGATCACAACCACATTATACCTACATGTAATAACACTGATATTAATCTGATCATGTTTCGTTGCTTTTCTTCTCGGTGTATTAATGCTTACATTGAAACTAAGATCTAACAAACGTGTTGAATTCGGTATCTGTGTTTGCATCTATTTACAGCCGTCTTCCTATCTGAGTCCGACTTGAGATTCAGTCATTAGATTTTATTTGACATTTGAGGGTATACTGAAAGTAACTAAAGTAAGCTAGAGGAATACATTTAAATAAACTGTGAAGGGGGTCTGAAGAATCTGCGTTTTCACCGCGGCGCCAGATTGTACGTGATATTAGTCACAGTATTTGGGAGTGGTTTGAAAATGCGAACCATTCCCAGCGGAAGCCTATAGTCATTTCCATTTTTGATGAATGATGAGAATTTGAGTTGAATTATTCATTCTTACAGCTATTAACTTTGTTTACATCCGCTGTCATGCTGCTGCTGCTGCTGCGTCTGCAGTCGATGGATGACAGAACATTTTAAAAGTGCAGTTAATGACAAGAGAGAGTTTGTTTCCTGCGAGGACGCAAAAAGAAATGTAGGAAAATAGTTTGAAAACGGCATCGTTTACTGATCTCTCCTCTGCTCGGCATATAAACCGCTCAAAGAGGTGATTACTGGATTAGATTGAGCCTCTTAGCGAAGTCACCGACTGATGTTTTGACTCTTGTGTTAAATAAACTCAAATCACACACTCCAGCCAGCAGCTAGCGCATCCATTTCTAGAGTCTCTTTCAATCTCTGTCCTCGTTGAATTTATCTACTCATCTCTCTCTCCTCAACCACGGCGTCTGGAACAAGCTTTATTCCAATTTTCCTCTTTGACAGGTTCAACATCGTCATTTGTCTTTGTATTTTCTCTTTAACGCTGCAAAGTTTTTGCAATCTGCCCATTTTTGTTTGGACTACATCATCCAATTTGAGAGTGCAGACGAATCCCCGGTGATATTTTCAGAAATTATCTGTCAAAGTCCAAATGAGGCTCGGAGGAAAATGTGCTGCTCAAAATCAGCCTTGTTACATCGTTTGGTGCTTACATCTTCACCACCGTCTATGGACTTAATTCACCCACTCATCCCTGGAAATCACTGTAACCGTCATTTTATGTTTCCATTCATTGTCTTTTGTCCGCCCCTCCTTGTGTAAAGCAACCTTGGGTCTCCTGAAAGGCGCCACATAAATGCAACATATATAACAGAACGCAAAAATGGGTTTGTATTGATTGTTGCCGGTCGCAGCTCTGTTAGTATATTTTGTCAAAGTAATCTTGTTATTCTTAATGACAGAGTTGAGCAGCAGTAGAGTAAAAAGTCCCACCTTCTGTTATTCGAACAGTGTCAGATGGGAAATCTCAGCACGCAGGAAGTGGCTAATCACATTTGAAGAGGAAAAGCCAATGGGTTTTTCTCCGTTCACCAACATCCGGTCTTGTGTTCTCTGTCGTTGTCGTCGCGGTGACCGCTGACCTTCTGTTCGTTCGCTTGTCGTGCAGTTCGATGAAGGCAAATTGTTGAAGTTTTAAGGAATTTTCAAATACCTTTCTGCTGATCTGAGCCTGAAGAACGGAACAAAACAAAGTGAAACTGAAAAGCTGTGTCAGTGTTGCGGGTGTGTGGGGCGGCAAAGTGATGTCTTCAAATCAGTGATCAAAACATCTCCACATCCTCACATTTGAGAAACTGGAACCAGCAAATGTCATCTATAAAGCCCTGTCTATAAATCTATAAATCTATAATCTATAAAGACAGTATATGTGAACATCCAACATGTACATCTCGGCTGTAGTGCCACTTCTTTCCAGCTGACTTCACTCGTTCGTTAATTGCATCTGTTCTTTCTGTATTTAAATCCCCTGAAATCATGAATCTGTAAACACTCATGAACGTCTGGGACTGAAACATTTGCTACAAAACTTGTGTGTGGACGCGTGAACCGGTCGCTCCCGTTAACGTTCCTCCCTTCTGTTTTCACAGGTTACGTTCAGGCGTCCAAACGGGACAAAAAGTTTGCGACCTGCGCTCCGAACTTCTCCTACGCTTCTCTGTGCGAGTGTCTCCGCCGCACGTTCATCTACCGCCAGCCGTCGCCGGTGGAAACCGTCCTCTTCAACAGGAAGCAGGGCCGCCAGGTAGGGCAGGTTGCCAAGCAACAGGTGGCAAGCCTGGACTCCGATAAACCAATCCTGGGCTTCAGAGCATCAAACGAGAGACTATACATCCTGACCTCCAGTAACCTCTTTGTTCTAAAGGTCAATAATAATTAGATTCGGGACTTTGTTGTTGGTAGATTTTCCTCTCGTTGCTCCTCCGAGCTTCAATCATTCCAGCCTGAAGATGTTTTATTTTTTACAACAAAAGAAAACGAACGTCCTCGTGTAGAATCGAGCTTCATCTGTCCGTGCTGAAGCCTCCTCGTGTATCTTCTGTGCTGCACAACGTCTGTAATGTCCAAAAGTAAGGAACCGTGTTCGGACAGACAAATGATTATAATAAACATTCACAAGAGCTGAATCTTCTCCAGGATTCTCATCAAGAAATAAAATGTTTCAATAATCATATCACCTCTTTAATTCAACACAATGCTGTTGACTCACATCTGATGATACCGGATGTTCATATATGTAGTGACATAAAGGCTCACTGCGTTATTACACAGGAGTTTATACATTTCTCTGCTGTGTTGCACTCACTGATGGCTGCTTGTAGTATTTTGTCAGATGGTCAGTGGGGAGGAGGACACCAAGGAAATCCCTCCCTCTCTCCCCTTGGCTCATTTTACAATCATTACTGTGGAGGTATGAAAGAAGCAAACATTCATTTGCATAAATTTCCATCAACATGTTTCACACATCACACTGGCTCCTGTCGCGTCGCCTCAATCTTGGACGGATTCGAGGAATAAAATCTCAACAGGCTGAAAAATTCAATCGCATGTGCAACCAATTTGTTTTTCCCCTATTTATTATTATTTTTTTTTTATAGTGGTGGTGAAAGTTGAAATGGAAGTGCTTCACTTTTCATACAAGCTGGGAGTTTATAAATACTGCACATGGCATCCGATGCATTTCTCCTCTGAGCTATTAAACCACTTAGAAACCTGAGGCGGATACTGGAGAAACGTTCACACTGAAAACTTGTGAGAGTTTCCTCCAGCATCAAGCCGAAAGTCTGGCAGGTAAACAAACATGTCTGCCTCGCTTGGTCACTGTGACATCTTCTTTTTCCCATTTTTAACAATCCCCGAAGAAGCACACTCACACAATCGACTGTGGTGGGAACAAAAGTGCTCATGCTCTTAAGTCGAACAAAAGACGCATGAAACAATGGACAGTACAACAGGAGACAGTCAGAAATCATCAGCTGTCTCCAGCTTCTGGAGTGTTCTGGGAACAAAGAAACTGTTGGTAAGTATAACGTGGGTCGATGGGATTAAACCTGTAGGAACGTTAAAAACAGCCCTCGTGCACATCTGGAAAGTATCACCAGAGATCCCTGAAGAAGCCCACCCGCACAAACGACCAGACAAATAAGATTAGAGACGCTAATGGACTTTTTCTGTAAAAAGAAAAAGGATGCTCCACTTCCTCTTTAAAAAACAACCTTTTCTTTGATTTTAACAGAAGAGAAGGGCGAGAGAGAGACAAGCTTTGGACTTGGATTCATATCGGTGTCTTTTCTTGTTCCACCGAAGGCGACAATAAACAGAAGGCTTTCTGCTTAAACACAGATGTTCAGAGTTATAGGAGAACTGATTGATCAAGCTTGAAATTGCCAGTGTTGTGTGAACAGTGCATCAGCGTGATTCCCCCGTCAACAGCAATTTAGCTTTACAATTTGATGGTCTTCATCAGGACGGGCAATTTCGTGAAGCACATTTGCAATTTGTGTGTGTGTGTGTGTGTGTGTGTGTGTGTGTGTGTGTCCCCCGAGTCCTGCCGGTTTCTAAGGCGATTTGCTTTCCTCTGCTGAGCCACACTATATGCTGTCGGTAATCACCCTTTTCTCTTTTCCCCCTAATTGTTTTGCTCGGGAAAATCCAGTTTTACTCTGTTTTTATTTCATTACTGGCGCGCAATTGAATTAGGCTGCACCACTTGTTGTTATCAGCTGTACCAGCATCCCCAGATTACTCGAGGGCGGCCTGTCGGGCCGCTAATGTCTCCGAGGACGTGCTCTGTCTTCACTCAGATACTTGGTTAATGAAGGATAGCTACTGCTCGCCTTTCCCAAACCTTCATATTGCTGCTTCCACATGTCGTTTTGAGAACTTTATTAAAAGAGCACATTCCAGATTGACAGAGATGCTTTTTAAAGTAATCACTTCCTCTGAATGTGTTTCTGTTGGTCAGCTGCAGCTGGTTTGTTTTCATTTACACCGTGGGGCACATGCAGTCATTCAACACGAGATATACTAATACTTTCACTAATGCTTGAATCATAATCAAATAAGGAACACAATAAGGATTATCTATGGCTGACGCAGGCGACCGATTGAGTCATTTGACATTTCAGCTTTAATAGATAAAATCGTCTTGTAAAGAAGTTAATTATGGTGTAAAGTGGAGCCCAGCTGATTGAGATTACACATTAAGGAAGAAAGGTAATACAGAGACAATGTCAGAGTATCTGTTATTGTGAATTATGTACATTATGTTGGCAGAGCTGCAGCCCGAGAGCTGTAACAAGTTCATTTTTCACATTTAAAACCTCCATCCGTGATTATCGGTACGTTTTATCTGCACACGATCGCGCAGCTGCTAAAAAGGATCATGCAACAGTTAGTTCACTCACTCACTGCTCCAATATCTGCTGATGTATCTTCACATGACCGAGAAGTACAGCACAGACGAAACACGCGCTTCTTTCACTCGAGTCAAACTAGTTTGTCAGTAAAACAATAAATCTGATGAGAAACCTTTGGGATTGTGATTTCATGCTGATGTGAAAGTGAAATTCTGACAGCAGTAAACGTCAAGGACGCAGAGGAGAAACTGTATTGTTGTTCTCATCTTTTATAACCGGTCAAAAGCCCCAAAAGAAGCAAAGTGATAAATGCAGCAGAGTCGGGGCAGCAGGAAGCCAAAGAGGGTTCATGGTCGGCCGCTGAGCTGCAGTCGGTGCAGAAATGCTGAATGTGGAGGAGATGCTCCATCATTTAAAATCCTGTGTACGGACGGCTGTGGATTTAATAACCAGGGTTCTCCGTCTTCCACATCTACACAATATCCCAAAGAAGACCTGTTGCACACGTTGACACCCTCAAGGTGGCGTAGATACATGAAGTCATAAAAAACACAGTATGTTAATAACAGGGTTCCTGAGAAGTTTGGAAAATGCTTAATTTAACGTTATGTTTTCAAGGTTAGGAATGTGCTTGAATTCCAAGATACTCAACACAGTCTGGTGTTTCATCAACGACACGATCACCCACTGAAACCAAAAATCTCAATATTTAAAATGAAATGATTGTTTGTCTTTGAATGTCTCGAATATTTTGCTTTTAGGTGCCTTGAAAGTGCTTGAATTTACTCTTAAAAAGCTGTACAAACATTGTAATAAGAATCATTCATTTTACTCAGTTTGTTATAATATTAATAAGCATTGGTCTATAAATTACTATATAAGTGTGTGTGTGTGTGTGTGTGGTTAAGAGTGTTATTGTGTCATCTTAACTATAAGGACTGAGAGGCCTTAAAAAAACAATTGGTTTGTGATTAAAGCTCAGCTCCTCGTGATGAGACGACTTTTCTCCGCAGGTGTAATTGGCATCTTTTAAATGATTAAACGATTAAAGTAAACAAACCCACATATTTCAGGGGTAGGTGTATCGTGTAAGTGATTTCTTGAGTTGATTGCACATTCTTCGGTAATGAATAGAGCTCCTCCCCGATGGGATCGGTAGACGGAGGGAAAGTAATTAGATGTTATGGACGTCAAACCTGCAGTCGTCGCTGCGAAACCACGGAAACGAGGCAGGTTGCTCAGACAATTTTTAACGTTTAGTTTCATTGAAAGATGTATTTTGCAAATGTTTTCTAATTTTTTATATAAATATATATATATATATGATTCCATTTTACAGAAAATGTATATGTTGTTTTTACACTTCTGGTGCAGCTAGGATGATTGATTTACTTACTTTCAGACAGATACAGGCTAGCTGTTTCCCCTTGTTTCCAGTCTTTACGCTAAGCTAGGCTAAGCTAACCAGCTGCTTGCGGTAGCTTCATGTTTATCATACAGACATGAGACCGATATTGATTTTCCCATCTAACTCTCGGCAAGTTAACAAATAGCATATATCCCAGACAAACTCTTTAAACAGTAGCTGTAAGTCCGGGGTTGGAAAACATAAAGTTATTCATTCATTAAAAATATATTCCAAGAATCTCAGTGAATACTTAACGCATTAACTGACAGCAAAAAACGAGCTGTAAATACAACAAGTTTTGACATAAATCCTCAGGTTTGCTTGGAACAGTTTGCATCAGTGCATTAATGCACACTGTATTCATAATTCTCACTTTGGTGAGATTTCATGGCAACAGGACGGTGTATGTGTGATGGACTCAAAATAAACTCCGCTGCCCACGTTCGTCGTAATACAGGAAAGTGCAGCAGTGTTATTTATCAGTATAACAGCACAGTGTACAAGGCTTTGGACCCACAGACAATGTGTGGTAGTAAGATCAATTCTTTATTGCTCTTGGTCTTTTCACTGGATTTTTAAAAAACAATTATAAGAATATAGAATAGTTCAAGTCTTATCCTTGAAATAATGCAGCCACATGAGTTCCTGGCTGAGGGCTGGTTTCATTAGCTCTGCCGCTGTATCATATGAAAATCACTAATCATTGGAGAAAAAATGACTTCTCTTTGAACAGCCTCTCCACACAGAGCGTTTTCTTCCACGTGTAATTATTCATAAAAGCTGAGGCTGCTCCCTTGTTGCAGGAGAGCTGCAATTACACCACCCCTTTCCTTTGTTGCTGTCTCGGTCCGGGGTGTCATAACGAACATTACGGTCCCATTATTGCAGAACAACCTCTTTTTATTGTGCTGAAACACGTTTATTTCAGAGTTAATGAGCCGGAAAGTTTCTTATCTCTACCTCTCTGCATCTACCTATATAATGTTCCTCTTACTGCTCCCTCACTTATTTTTTTCCGTGTGCTTGTATGACGCCCTCTTTTACTCTTTTGCTATATCTCCCAACTTGAGTCTTACTTCATCAGTTCCTCCTTTGCACCTTGGCTGTTGACACTTGATTAAGCCAAATTAGGACTATTTAATATTATAGTGAGGTTATTTAACTTCCAGAGGGGCACTAATGTGATTCATCTAATTCAAAGCCTGCATCCCGCAGACTGTCTGCTAATTATAGCCTGTCATACAAGTATATAATTTTAAGTGGTAATCCACAGGTTTTATTTTTTTATTTCGTCCTTGTTGATAATGGATAATTGCTGTGGTGTTTCTGCACCACAACTGGCAGAAATCACATGTCAGTCAAACAAAGTGAAATCTTTTAAAATGTTTTCTGGTGTTGCTGAAGTTTGAGTTTCTTTAAGTAGTGATCTTAACCAAAATACCTTGAGTACCACTTATTAAAGTTAAGTTTCGGCTAAATTGAGTTTAGTTAAGATAAATAATACAATGTTTGGGATGTTGTTAAGTTGTTGTTTTTTTGTTTATTGTAAGTATGAAAGAAAATATAGTTTCTTGGCAAAGTGACTTCCTGAAGTCTTGTTGATGTGGGAGTCGGGAGGTTGCCAGGCAACCGGCAGAGATGTCAGGAAGTCCCAGGTCCCGGCCAAGAAATGTTGTCACCATATATTCACCAAAAACCGATGTAGCTCGACAAGAGATCCTCTGACTGACTGACAGACATTCGTGTTCCCCACAGGATGAATCCTACGGACTCTGGTGAAGCCCTGACTGCTCCATTTCCTTTTTCCTTTCATTCCCATTTTTGGCTTTTAATTGAAATACAACTGGATGGATTTTTGTGGAATTTGGCACAGATGTTCGTGGTCCCCAGAGGCTTCATTGTTGAATCTCCAGACCATAAACACATCTGTTTATCACATGCTTTGGTTTATGACCAAATACCTGCAGAACTAATGTGTAGCGCTAATTTGCAGTACAGCTGTAGTCTATTCTTTACCAGAGCAGAGCCAAGCTAGCTGTTCCCCCCGTTTTCAGTCTTTATGCTAAGCTAATCAAATACCTGGTTGCTTTCTGTCTGTATATGACTTGTACTGAGGGGAAGGAGGAGGAGGAACAAAGCCATCTCTGTTGTTCATCACTGTTGTGTTGTATGAAACGTGATGTGTTTTCGTCTCATCTAAGCTGTAAACAGTTGTTGAAGACACGAATGATGATTTCACATGATTTCTTTTTTTACGTTTGTGCGTCAGATACGTTGTCATCTGTCTTTTCTTCCAACCCACTCAGGATCCAGACCCAGATCAAAAAAACACACTGGCATTGATTGATTTTTCAGACTCGCAGCTGAGCAGTGAGGGCTTCGTGCCGAGTTACAGAAGAAAACAAAAGGTTTTTCTCTGCAGGTCAAACCAAACTCCAATCTTATTGTATCTCACTTCAAGTTTTCAAAGTGCAGCAGACAGAAGACACTTTCCCACCTAACACTACTGACATGCAGCCTTGAACCGCTTTCTACTGGAGAAGTTATACAGTGTTAAACTTACTCTGTAGATTACACAGTGTTACCAGTAATCACAGTAACAACACTTTAGGTCCAGACTGATATATCTCATTTTGTATAGACATTCTTGGTTCTCAGAGAATGAATCCTAATGAGGCTGGTGATTTTTTTTAATCTAGCGCCACCATGAGGTCGATGTTTTTGTTTTTGAGTGAAATATTTTACCAACTTTTGGAAGAGATATTTAGATTACCTAGAGGATAAGTTGTAATGACTTTGTGCTTTGCGTTTAGTGATAATCAGCACATGTTAGCATCCTGAAGTTTATAGGCTGTACGCTACATGCTAAACTTGGCTTAAGCTAAGAGGTTAAATCGTAAACTTCACCCTCTAAACATTAGCATGTTAGCATTGTTACTGTGAGTATGCCAGCGTGCAGATGTTAGCATTTAGCTCAAAATACCGCTGTTGTCCAGCTATAGCCTCACAGAGCCATTAGCATGGCTGGAGACTTTTAGCTTTGTTCAGATGTCATTGCGATGCTTTGAGCACCACAAACAAAATTCTGTTCACCTGCATTGTAGAGGTATTCTACAATATGCAAAGCTTCGACAGTGGGGGATTAACTTTTACAACAATAATCACATCAAATTAATTAATTAATTAACTAGGGCGTAGTCATGGTGTTTAAAAACCATCCTCGGGTGGGAGCACGTCAAGTTGGAGGGGATGGAATAAAGAGTGGCTGAAGCCTCCCCTCCGTCTACACGAAGCATTCGCTTAGTGATTTGGACGTTGGTTACCGTGGCAACGGTCGAAGCATTCGGGTATCTAAAAAAAAACCTAGATGAACCTGAAACTGTCAGCATGGCTAGATATCACTAGGGTTAATAATAAAATATGAACTGAACCCTTAAATGCGCAGGTGTGGGACTACATGCAGTTGTTCTTTAATATGAGCCACTTGCAGGATGCTAAGAGAGCTCTGTGTGAAGCTGCGAGACAGGTCCACTTCAGGGAACCGGCTAAAGGTTAATGTCTCTCTGTGGTCTGTCTGTCGTCTGTCTAAGGTGTTTTATAGCCATTCTCACCTCTGAGTCTGGAGCCGACGGCAGACCAACAACAGCGTACGGGAGAGGAGGCTCACATTAAAACATTTACACTCCAGAGAAATTCTAAGGAGCCTTTTGAAATTCCTCTCACACACTTCGGTCCCGGCGATGGCTGTAAATTAGCCGGTAACTGAAACTGCTCTCAGGCTGAGTTTATTATTATTGATGCTCTGCAGATATCCAGAATTTACATTCATTGATTACCATTCATTTCACAAAGAATGTGTATCATATTTTATACATAGTCTCACTTTAATATGCATTATGATATGTTGGGTTCATTAAACTATATAATATGGCCCTCGTTGGCTGCTAGCACTGTTTGATCTGAAGGATGTCCAAGAAAGATAATCATAAAGTCATTTTGAATCTTCTCCATTAGTTAAAGCCCAATTCTGCTAAGTGTGGGTGGTTAGTGAGGAGATGTTATGAGCAGAAGGAACGGCTATTAAAAATGAAACTGGTGACACGAGCATCAAAGATTTACGTTGAGGAAAAACGTTTTATACTGTAAAGAAACTTTGGCGGCCGCAAAATGTTTTTCTGTACGTGAAAAGAAGAAAAAGAGTAATAAATCATCTACCCTAACTCCAGAAACAACTTTATTTGGAACATAAAGATAAAATGTACAAAATATCAATTGCTAGATCACCATCAAACACTCACAGAAGCACATTATTCTAAAGACAAAGGCATCAGCTCACAAATTGTACATCACAGTCATATTTATATTATTTTAATGGGAAATAACAAAAGCAAGTGGCGCAAAAATATACACACATCTTCTCTTTCCCCCACTTACAAACAGTTACCATCACTAACAGTCACTTTGAATACACAGGGAATATACACAAGAGCATGGATTTATATAAGGCATGTACAGTATCGTTACCATCATTAAACAGAAAGTGTAGCTGTTATTTGACGTTTTCCACACAGTATTGAAGGAAAACCTGTTTGAGAGCGAGAGTTTCGTCTTCCTCCGTCGTGTCTGCTGCTGCAGCCCAATTATATTCCCCTGTGTGACAGACTCTGCTCAGAAAACTCATAAACAGTCACTGATCTGGAAGATAACGCCACACAACAAGCTGATTACATCACACGTCCATCACAGCCGGGCTCACCGGCTCACTCACAACCAAAGAGCGAGACGAGCAAAAGCGAAGGATTGTTAAATCCACAGTTCACGTGAAACTAAGCACCGACCGAAACAGTCACTTCACTTTGCTTCAGCTTGAACACTGACGCTTAGAGGGGACAGATTGTACATGTTACACAAAGTCTCTGTCACGCTATATACAGTCTTTCTGAAAACATAGGTTTAATAAGGCTGTTAACAGTTTATTAACATTTATAACTGTAGACTTGACGCTCAAAAAAGTAAATCAAGGGTCGTGACTTTCTTACTTTATAACGTAAGCCATTGTTAATAAATGCATTCAATTCATTTATAACGTTTTAAGAAGCCACTTCAGCAGCAGTGAAAGTATTGCTCGTGCTGACATGTTCTCCCCTTGCTGCAGTGATGTAGGAGTGTACTCAAGACCGCGTCAGTACACTGTGACATCACTGGTGGGTGTTTATACAGGTGCAACTTTAAACCAGAGAGGGCAGTGAAACACAGCTTCTGTTTAGATACTCTTTAAACCGTTCTTTCACTACAATAGCCTCACAAGTTGTAAATATGAATAAGTTGTTATAAGGTTTTCTGATGGGAAGTGAGCAAACTGTTTGATGGAGGGTCTTTATGTTCATTTCCTGTGAACATACTTCATCCCACCTACAAAGCGCTGGTTGTTTTTCCAGGTTGATAACAATCAGAGATCAAATTACAAACAGTAATTGAAGATTACGTTCATGCATGGTTCCTTGTGAACCCCCTGTGCATAAGTAATAAATAAAAGATTCAATGGCGACCATCAAATCTTAAAGAATATTCCTTTGAAGAGCAACATGAAACGATAAATAATGTTATGCTGGAACACACAGCAACCAAAGGGATACCTGGAAACCCAAAAGCTGTTCCTACAAATGGCTTATAACTAATCTATAAAGCATTGTAAGATAACGTCCTACCGATAAGTGACACCTTATAAACCTGGAGCCTTACTAGAAACAGGATGGGAGCTGTAACGACACATAATACATTTCGTCATGGCACTTTTTGAATTCAAGTTACAAAGTGCTTTATGTACTTTTGTTTCCCTTCTTTTCCAGTAACCACTTGTCCATCGCAGTGGAAAAACCTATACTTGATAAAGACCTGTCCCCGGCTTCCAGACAACACTCAGCACAGCCTGTCTTGGTTTTCACATTGTGCTCGAGGCCGTATACATGTCCTTCACTGTAAAAATAGGGCTGGTTTTGTCCGTGAAGGTTCAGGTGTTGTGACTCACCCTTTAATGGACCGCCTGCCCGGAAAACATCAGGAGGGCGGGAGGGCATGCATTTATTGAAGCTGCACGGGGTGAGGGTCTATCGCTGTGAAAACAACCCTTTTTCTTAGTTTAAATCTCAAAGTCGGTCTGAAGCTGAGGAAACGCTTCCTGGATTTTAGTACGTTCATTAAGTCAATTTGCTCGTGGATCAAAACGTAGAGACTTGTTGGCGTTATTCTTTCTTCTTTGGTATCCTTTGGTTATTAAAGCGTCACTGACCGGCTGTGTTGGTTCACACGAATGTGTCGAGCGCCGTGTACTGAGTATCATGCTGCAGGACTTCTGGGAAATGGAGTTCACATTACGTCAGAGCCACCAGCGTGCCATGCTAACGAATAATGTGTGTGTGCCGGTCTGGATTGTGACGCAACACCAAGTATCTGAAGAGGGAATGGTGTTTTTGTTCACATTCATGGTTTATTGACTCATACACAGTATATTACGTGGGTATGGCCAAGATAAGATAACACGAGTGCTTATCTGTCGATGTTTGTTGCTGTACAATGTCCCGGGATCATTCTCAACGAAGAGCATGTTTGGCTTTGTGCCTCAAAGACTGTCATTACGCATCAGTGGCTGTAATCTGTGTTTACATCTCTAGCTTCAGCAGCCTGGCTTTGAAAAGGTCAGCAGGCACTCAGGAAACAATATTCCCACTTAACAGACTCCATTAAGCAACATATTCAAACCCTTTAATCCTCCATTGACTCTCAGAATCGTCTCTCTGGCCTCAAACGAACCTCAGGTGTCGCTGAAGTTCACCTTCCCGTACACACAGGGGTCCGGAAACATCGTTTTCTGATCGGACAGCAGCTCGTCTGTGACGGTGAGCTCCTCCAGCTCTGTTGTGAAGTGATCTGTGCTCTCCACCATTGACGTATCCTTGACCGCACTGTACGTGAGGGCCACGCTGTAGGTGGCGGGTTTATCAGAGCCTTTCCTTCCGCAGCGGCAGATCTTGCGGAAAGCGGCGCGAAACTTCTGCGACATGGCGTTATAGATGACTGGGTTGATGGCGCTGTTGAGGTAGATGCAGATCCGGCAGAAAAGCACAAACCAGTTGTCCAGGTAGGGCCGGTCCAGGAAGGAGTTGACCACCACCAGAGTGCGGTACGGCATCCAGAGCATGGCGAACAGGATCACCACCACGGCCAGCATCTTGGTCACCTGTAGTGGGCAACAAGGAGAAACATGAGAGCTGCTGCTGCCGTGATCCTCCCGGAGGAGTGCAGAATCAATACTGCTGAGCTGTCAACAAGTAAATAAAAATAACAGATACGGAGCCACACAGTTCTTTCTCTTTATGATTTTGAGTTCATAGACATCTAGAAAAGAGGCCATTTATAATTTTTTTGTTGAACCCTGAGGGAGCTGTGGACATTTTTTTATCTCGGTCCTTAAAGGGCCAGTCCACCCACACTGCCAACAACACGTTTAGTACATGAAAACAAAACTGCTTGGCTAGATAACACTGGAGGTCAAATAATGTGCTCACTTATTTTACAGGTGAAACAATTAGTCAGTCGGCGGGGAAACGAATCTGCAACGATGTTGCTAATCATTAAATGAGTCATCGTTATGTTTTTTTTTTATGCAGAAATTTGCTGGTTGCATCTTCTCAAATGTGAGCATTTGCTATTTTCTTTCAAATATGAATATAACATTTAGTTATAATAGTAGTAGTATTTTATGACAAACTGAATATCTTTGGATTTTGGACTGTTGGTCAAACACAACAAAACATCTGAAGACATAAACGTGGACTTTGACATCTTACTGACCAAACGGTAAATGAATTAATCGAGAAGAAAAAATGGCAGATTCATTTCTGGTGAAAATAACTGTCAGCTGCAGCTATGATGTGTTTATTTATTTGATTATTCATAGGTTGTGTTTGGTAATCTGGGTGAATGAGCTCTTAAAGCCTGTCCGACATGTTTGTTAAGCTTCTCTAACAATGTTTTTTCAGGAAGTTGAGTAGCCAGAGGAACTGTATTTAATCTATGGTTTTACTTTTTTAATTTAAACAAGTGGGGAAATGCACAGGATTCTGGTTGTTTCTAATGCAAATCCTATCTTATTCAATTAAATTTTTTTGATTTTGTGGCATTTTCTAAAATTATTCTGCTTTCCACACTATTTATTTAGGCTGTTTATTAACAGTGGTGGAAGAATTAGGCTCTTCAGATGATTTACTCAAGTTCACGTACAACACAAAACTGTAAAATAAGTATGTGCGAGTTATCTGCAAATGTTGTTGTATCACTTTAGTGATTTATTATTAGTGATGCATTCATTCATGTGAGAGCAGCAGTTTAATATTGTACTTGGTGGAAGTGGAACAAATAAGTACGCCATTTCCTTCTGACAAGTAGTGCAGTGAAGTAGGATGTTCAGAGGCACAACAAGTAAAGTGCAACAAGTAGCACATCGTTGTGTTAAAGTGCGGTTCTTGAATAAATGGAGCCTACTTGGAAAAACTTCAGCACCGTTCATTTAACTGAACGTGTAAACTGTGGCGCATTTGATCGCCTTGGGTACATTTTTCTGGCACAATGTGGCTGCGGACGTGTGGCCGTCGTGCTCTCCAGGCTCTCGCACCACCCACCTGCCGGCGGGAGGTCGCGGTGGAGCTGGAGTGACGGGAGTTCTTGCAGCTGGTTCTCTGGTTGGTGGCGTGGTTGTTCTGTCCGTTCTTCTTCTTGTCTTTGGCGTCGGAGGGCAGCGGGTTGAGGAAGAGGATCCTGGCGATGAGGCCGTACAGCACCGCGGAGAGCAGCAGCGGCAGCACGAAAAAGACGCCGAAATCAAAAAAGTAAATGGGTAAATAATACTTCCTGGGCACTCTGTAGCCGCACGTGATGATGGTGATGTTGTCGTACACCAGCTCCTGGATGTCTGACAGGTAGAACCACATCACGCAGTAAAGAGAAGTTAAAGCCCAAACGAACACAATGATCTTTTTTGCCCTGGACAGGGTGCACAGAAACTGGGCTTTAATCGGGTGGCAGATGGCGATGTATCTCTCTATGGTGAACGCTGTTATGGAGCAGGAGGAGGCGTTGATCCCGAGATACTGAAAGTAGGTGATGCAGAGGCACCCGTAGTGGCCAAACACCCACGACCCGAAGATACTGTCCGTGATGGAGGGTAAACCAGCCGCCGTCAGCACCATCAGATCAGCCACAGCCAAACTCACCAGGTAGCAGTTGGTTGGGGTCCTCATGTGTTTGGTAGTGAGCACCACCAGGATGACCATAACGTTGCCGACGATTCCTAAAACGCAAATCAGTAAAAGCAGCAAACTGCTGATCACTTTGTACTGCACACTGTAAACCGTCCAGTTCCCCAGAGTGTGGTTCAGCTCTGGAGCTGCTGTAAAGTTTTCCATCTTGTGGTCTGAGCTTCAAATATCCGAGAAAAACGAGACTTTTGCGGCGGGTTTGTTGCTTCCTGACGCACCGAACAGGTTTTACGCGCGACAGAAGCGAGAGCTCAATCAGCTCTGCACGTCCGGGAAAGTGTATATCGATCAAAAAACAAAAGCTCAAAATGTACACAGACGTGTGCTGCACATTAAACCAGCACAATGTGGCAAAGAGCTGCGCGGACTCTGGTGTGATCCCGCGCTCGTGCTGTGCGTAAAAAGCGATGCGTCGCCGTGTTCTCGTCAGAACGAGCTGTGTCTGTCAGACAGATGGCGGGCTGGTTTTGAGCCTTGCTCTTGGCACCAGCTCCCATTACGCATGCGAGGGGATTAGCCCATCGTTACATTTCTGACACCCCACCTCCCCCATCAACAAAGCTGCTCAGTGTTTTACTACAGAAATCAGTGTTAGTGCTGCCTATAAATATTATTTAAACACGCAGGCTGGATACAGTCTCTGGACTGTTTATCTGCATCTCCAAAGTAATTCTTGTACTGGAACCAGCCTCTGAAATACCAGCCATGTACAGGTTTTTGACACATACAAGTCCGAAGTCTCAATTTCCCAGAAAACTCCAGAGGACATGTCCTCTGTGGCGGCCGCAGCCTTGATTGAGTCTCTAGATTTAAGGAGGAAAGATTCAAAAACAGATGAGCTTTATGTGAAATGTTCATTTCTTTCAGTCTTATATTCCGTTACGCCTCCTGTCCATTTGTCACCATCCGATCTGACACACGTCTCTATAATATCTTACTTTATTTTATTGTAATAACTACTTCAGCTGTCACATTAACAGTGTATCCAATTACTAAAAACAACATATTTTGTTAACACTATAGCATCACAGTGTACCAACCGCTTCACACTTGAGGTTTTCTGTCATTCTTAGTTAATTAAAGTACCAATTAGAGTTTCAGGGCCTTGCTAATGCAGTGATATGTGAACACTGCCTGCTGTGCTGCACATTTAATCAACTTATATCATGGTGTGCTTCACCTAATAGGATGCTGACAGTCTATTTCAACACGTGAGCTCGTGAAGCTGAAAAACAAACCAGTACTTTATTGTGAAGCCAACGTGAAAAGCACAAAAAGACAGATCTGCCGTGACCCGTGTTCACTGCCATGCTGTCCAACAACATGGGAATCTGCAGATGCCTGTTCTCTGCACAACACTGTGGAGGTGGGAAACTCTCCTCCACACCAACTGTGCACATTCTCCAGGACCTGAGCTGAGAATGGAGATGATCACGCCAACACACACACACACACACACACACACACACACGCTTTATTCATACGATTGCGCCGCGAGCTCTGAAGCTGCCAGCCGTCCATCCCGAGCAACAGGTGGACAGGGACGACAGGGAATTACATAATATTGACACCCCTCCTCCTCCCCCCTTCTTTTTACTCCCATGGTTCCCATTATCTCCCAGCTATAAATTAAAAAAAAAAGTTTTGGCTCAATTTCTTGTATCCATTATTTTTTTTTGTCCTTTGTGAAGTTAGCTGATACAAATCTGCTGATTATTAGGCTGATGTGTTTACTGCAGCAGGCCATTTAAAGGAGTTTATGTTGTTTTTTTATTATTGATAATTAAGAGTCTACCGTCTGTACTTTTGAGGGAAAGTTATCTCTACTTGGAAAGGTTCACAGTGTGGATTTAAGAAGAAACTTCTGTATGTTAAAATGTCACAAAATAAGACTTTAGCCAGCTGTCAGCTGCATATCACAGTGAAAAGCTTCTGTTGTGTCCTGAAAGCACCTGAACGCAGGCACTCTGCAAATGAGTTATCCTGTTTACATATTCATGCAGAAATCAAAGGTAATTATTGTTTTTTTTCTAATACAGTTCCTGTTTAATCGCTGTTGGCTGATTACATGACTGGAATCATAGCAGCAGTGGCTGAAAGAAGAAGCAAAAATCACTTGAAGGAAATCAGCGAAAGAGTTTTACTGCCACCTGAAGGAGACGCCTGACCAGTGCTGAAGCTGAGCGTTTGTATTCACACAAGACACCTCCGTTATCTCACTCATCCTTATATTTATATTTTTGATGTTCATTCCACAAACCTTGACACAGAGGTGAATGACCAGTAATCTCCTTGAGCACAGTTGTTCAGTCAGTGACTGAAAAAACTGAAAAGTGCATAATCTAGGTGTAATCAGTTACAGTTACTCACTACATGTAACGCACCCAACTCCGTCCTCTTATAGTTCATCTGTATTTCAACTGTAATATCACACAATACTTAATTACAAGTAAAAGTTCTGTTTACAAATGCTCTAGAAAGGACTTTCTGTAGAACTAGAATTATGACTTTTAAAAAAAAAAAAAAAAAATTTAATTCTTGAAACATTGTCATTGGCATTAAAAATCTAAATAAGACATTAAGGACTCCATTAAGGGCTGAAATCATGATGTTTAGTCACTGTTATAAGGTAAACTCCCCAAAACTGCCGGATCCTACAATTCCCATAATGCAACTTGATAGAGGACATACAGGCAGACTATTAATCGTGACAGTTACTGTCGGGGCAGGGACGTGCAGGAGAAGTGACGCTGTGTAATTCAGCTTCTGTCACATTTACATTCAGAAAGCTGCGACAGATTCAGCTGCGCCTGGTTCCAACCTGAAGACAGCAGGGCGACCGTGTGTGACTCCAGAGCTGCAGGACTCCATGACGTCCGAGCCCACAGACCATTTCCTCTTTGACCGTAACATAAACAGTCAGTGCCGAGTTTCCGCTGCGGTTCACTAGCATTCAACAGGAATACTCCTCAGGTCTGACAGAAATGCCATAAAACATAGCAGCAGAGGAAAGATGCTGATGTCCTCTGCAGGTACCTCATGAATATGGAGATACTGAGCCTGATGATGTTTTGCACCATGTAGGCCTAAACCATATATATCAGTTTGAGTGTATCTCTTCCCAAAAGCCATAAAGTGTGTCAATTCCTTTGAGTTATGCTGCTGTTACACACTGTGCACAGCAATTGACCACATACGCTGACTCCTATATTGTGCAATAAATCAGAAAAGTAAGTATTTGTTGATTTCTTTTGCATTTCTCCAGATTTATACTATTACGCATAATAAAAGCACCTTTGGCTGTTCTGATTTACTGAGATGGTGGCAGGTCATTTTAAAGGAAATCGGTCCGAGTCAACTGAGAGCCATATGGCTGTCAACACACACACACACACACACACACACACACGACAGGCCCATGACTCAAGGTTGGTCATAAACAAACTGCCCGCTGCTCCAACCCTGACCTCCCTCAATTAATGGTGAGTACACTGTGGGGTCCAGTCCATAACCCACACTGACAGGAAGCATCACTCCTGCTTATGAGGCCGCTCTCCGTCTTCTTCACCACCCACCACCTGTTTCCTTGCGGTCTGCTGCTGTTGCCCGCGCACAACAAGCACGCTCATTCGTCGCTTGATGAAGATTGTGTGCTCACCACAACAGCAGAAGGCCCAGGTTGTTGGGGCGTCGTCCAGGTGTGACAGTGTGGAGGTGTGAAGGGAGTAAAAATCACTAAAATGTTTATAAAATTCAAACAAAGGCTTTAAAGGTGGAATGCACTCATTGACGTGTTTTGTGTTTGCAGTGTTAAATAATATAAGATTTCAAGTTTCTGAACATGACTTGCGAGGATTGCTCTCAGAGAATCCCAAATCTGTTCTCGCAGCTTTGAATTTCTGACACTAACAACAACAACAACAACAATAAATAACCAGATTGAATTATATTGAGTAGTGCTCTGTTTAAATGTGCAGATGTATTTAGATTTTTTTAGGTGGAATGCAGTCGTGCCGACATTTGGCTAACAGCTAACATGAAGATAGCTGGCCTGTCTGCAGCTGGCTGTGGGTTGCCAGTTTGCGGTGACGGACAGGTCGACATTGTATATAGTGTTTGAATTGTGTTTCAAAGACGATGTGGCAACTTGGGTGACATCAGACAAATGGTGAGTTGGGAGTTTCCCGGGAGAAACGGGAGTGTTGGCAGGTCCGGGTGGAAGTTCACCTTGAAGACACACGGATGAAGTCAAGTAAGCTTGATTTAAATATTCCGAACAAGAAAATGTTTTTCTCTTCTTATTGAAACAGGAGAAAGAAAACGCAGAGAGAAACAGCGAATATGTGGAGTGCAACCTTCTGCCAGGCTGAGGCGCCATAGTGCAGAAATCTGATGCGTTGAGGGATGCCAAATGGTTGCTGATGTGACTGGATTTGAAATATCTATGTCTGAAATATCTTACACTTCTCTAACACTTTACAGTGATGCATGTCATTGTCTGGAAGGAGTTTTTATAAATCAGAAGATTACAAGTTGCCACCAAATGTGAGATTGTTTCCTCACCTGCCAGGTAGCTTAATCAATAATAATACACCATCATTTATTAGTTGGTTTATATTTTGTATCAATAATCTGAAAATTAAGAAGTATCTAAGACTCACCAATAAATGTAGTGAAGTAGAAAGTAGCATAAAATAGAAATACTCAAGTAAATGAAGGTAAAGTACCTCAAAAGTGTAAAATCCCTCTCCAGTTACACGTCAGTTACATCTGGTCTCACAACCTGGCAGCTTAAAGTTCTTTAAGTAATTTAAATAACGTCTTATTCACATGCTTTTCATGTTTAGAGATTCTTTACACTCATCAGAAGTCATTATATGACGGTTCGTCCGCTCTAATTTCACACGGTTGTTGAAGATTTGTCTGAATTCTTCAAAACTGCAAGCAAATAAAAACTTCTCCAAAATATGACGCAGCAACTGTTCAGACAATCTGGCACAAGAAAACAAAAACTAAACAACACAAACAAACAAACACTGCTTTTGGCCCGGTTTCTCCTGTGCAAGCTGAAACAAAACTGCTCTCCCCAGACAGATTCTGAACCGAGAAACTGCAGCTGAAAGTTCAGTCATGTTGCTCCCAAAAACCCAGATTTTAATCAGGAACGCAGCCAATTATTGATGGGTAAACTCCTGCGTGTTTGTTTGTGGACGGGGATGGAGATGTTTGTCCTAAATGGATTATCAGTGAAGTGAGAAGGAAAGGAAGTTGGGATTCTTTATTCATTGGTGTAGATTTGCATATTGTTAGGACAACCACTATATTGTCTGTAAAAGAAAATTCACTGTAATATAAAACATGATTCCTAAAGGACTTTGTCACTATACTGAAACATTTTACTTAATATTACTTTTTAAATTCTAAAAGGGCTTTTTTGTAAAAGGTACCAATATTTTGGGGGAAATTCTAACGACTTGTCAGCTTCAGGTTTATGCAAAGTTTCCAGGTTTATGTGTTTTCTGCCAAATTGAGCAACATTACCAGGTGCAAAAAAACACAAATACTACAGAATTATCTCATTTCATGTGCAACTGTCGTACATTCACAGAATTCTTCAAGCTTCGATGGTTTAAGCTCCTGATTTGACAGGATTTCACCACCTTCACAGCTAGCGTTATGAATCCAGATCGACAGGATTCAGGGTCGTAGTTCCTCACGACACACTTTTACTGCCACATCACTTTTTCCTTTCAAAAAACAATCTACTTTGTGTCACTGCATCCGCGTGAAAGCTAGCTAGCTAACAGCGGCAGAACACGTTTCTCTCTACCTGAAATTTAAACGTAACGCGTTTTTATTTGGGCCACGGCCCACTGGTCGAGAATGGCTGCCTTAAACTGTTTGATATATTACTGAGTTGTAAAATGATCATACATTAAGAATCTTTTCATAATTCAATTCACTTGAATTCAGTTTTATTTATATAGGAGGTTATCTCAGGGCACTTTTTCATATAGAGCAGGTCAAGACAAACTCTTATCTTTATAGAGACCCAACAGTTTCCACCAGAGCAGCACGGTGACGAGGAAAAACTCCCTTTACCGGTAGAAACCTCGAGCAGGAGGAAGGAGAACACACAGCAGTACAGTACAGTTCTACATAGAGGTGTAAAGTATAGTTGTGGGAATGGTAATGATGTTAGTATTAATAAAAAGAATACTAATAGCAGTATAATAATAGTAATACTAATAATGAGAGCAGTAACAGCAGCAGCGGCTGTTCGTCAGGAACACGGGGGCAGCAGGTGCAACCACAGATCCAGACTCTACAACACCGGAGGCAGAAACACCCGCAGCAGACAACTACAAGAAAGGGAAGAAGTCGAGTTAGTAACAAGCATTCAGACATGATCATCTGCACCCCACCTGTGGTTTGGCTGCACTCCGGCTGTCAGGGCAAATGCTTGTTTGATATCTGGTGGGGGAGGGTTGTGGTTCTCCTGTCTGAACCTCATCCAAATGATCCTTCAAGATGTGCTGAGAGAGACCGGAGAGAGAAATCAGACCACTCAGCTCAGCTTAGCATTGCAGCTTGACTCAGCTCGTATGCACTCTGCCTCTGGTTACTAACCACGAGACACAAACAATGCAGCAGGCACATGTGAGTTTATCCCGGCTCTGTCCAATAAAAGACGTCCTCCCTGCCCTGCTGAAAGGCTGTCTGACTTCCTGTACGCCTGTGTGTCCTAGTCTAACCTTGAACCAGCGTCTTTGCCTCTGCTGCTGCTGCTGCTGGCTTCCCATCAGCTATTCTTAGCTCTACTTGTGCTCTGGCTTCACAGCAGATCCGTCAGCGTAAAATGCCACACTTCGCCGGATGGCGCAAATAAAACGGGCGTGCTGGTTGGGAGCGTCTCTGGAGGAAATGACAAATCACTTTAGATCATAAACAACAGAGCAGCGGTGAGACTAGAAAAATTTTCACAGGAATAGTCTGGTGGTTTTCTCGGACGGAGACGGAGGAGAATATTTGCAGGCCCTCATCTTGATACGTCTCTCAGTGGTTAGTTTTAATTTCACTGCGTTGCATTTAAAGTCCCACTCAGGCGGATTAATTCTTTCCTTTTTCTGTTTACGGCCCGGGGGGATGTGGTTGCGGGGGGAGATTAGGTTACACACACTTACGTCCCAGGAGAACACACACCGAAACGCAGTGCTGTCAGCCGCTCTGAGGCTCCAGCTGGAGATCTGACTGCTGCTTTGCTCAAGGGCACTGATGGAAGATTCTGCATCGTCTGTTGCCTTTTAAATCAGATTACTACAGTATATGAATATTCATGTGTTCACAATTGATTTGTTCATGTTGACTTACACCTTTTTTTATTTTTTATTTTGGTTACACATCGGATTCATGAACCAACGTTTGGTCCTCGACCTCCAGCTGCAGTTCAGCATGTGGTACATGTTACGTGACCCTTCAACCCTCTGTGTGTGTGTGTGTATGTGTGTGTGTGTGTGTGTGTGTGAGACTCTCTGACATGGTTATGTATTAAAGGCTGCAACATGAGGAAACTGCAGAGCATTAATGTTGCACTGTTCATGTTATGGGTCAGTATTTCAAAAAATGAAGGTCTAACAAAAACTTGTTCACATACAATTAATAAATGGTTCTTAACAGTCTATAATGTTGTTGTAAGCATATCTAAAGAGATTGTAAGTGTTTATTATAAGTACAACTTCTCCTATGAAGACATATGTTATATTGTTATAACTGTCATTCATTAAAAGGAGAAGGGAGGCTTTTATCTTTACTGTAACACTCAGCAATATTAGATTTGAGCTCAGCAATGTCTTCTGACTCTCACCTTCTGATCACTGGTCACTTGATGGTTTGTTTCACACATTTGTACTCCTGAAACAGAACTGAAATATACAGATCTGAACAGAAATATACGCAGACGTGAGCCGTATGATTACACTGTAAGCTTTCCAACTGTCTGGATCTGTCTTCACGAGGTTCGCCTTCCCAACCGTTCTGTATTGACACAGACTTCTGAAGACAAAAAACACACAGCTACAAAACTGTTTAAGTGCTGCACATTCTGTACGAAACACGAGGCTGCAGGACAAATGTACCATAAGCAATGACCAGACTGTGGGCTGCGTGTACAGTACAGCAAAGAAAGAGAGAAACTTTGACTCTGTCAGTCAAGTATTGCCCCGAGTGGCGTATCAAACCTTGGTTATCGCCCACATCAGCGTGACCGTGTCTCCTCCACTGCCCGGAGAGAAGGCATGCGTGCACCGAGCTGTTGGTCCAAAACCTTCCATCATGAAGGTTTGAAGAAGAACTGAAACACAAGAGAAAGCTCATATTGCCACAGACAATCTTCTTCCAGCAGTGTTAGGGTTAATGTAGTGTGTCCAAATGTGACAGTATGGGCAGGACTGTGCGGATCAACGATGCCATGACGATGTGTGTGTGTGTGTGTGTGCACATACTTTCTTCCACAGAGTGTATTTTCTCTGCACAGTAGTGACTCTGATATTGGCCAATGAGACTTCCTCTCCTTATATGTTTTGGTGTGCTCACTCCTTGGTGTATTTCTGGTGCTCGAGCTCTGATGTGAAAATATGAAAAGCCATGAAGCTTGTGAGAAGTGAGTGAGGTCATGTTGATTAATGCGCCTTCACAAAGACTGAAAAGGAGATTTTGTTTCTAATCTAGAAAACCGTGTGGTCTTTTTGACTGACTTCAAAGCTAAATAAATAGTCATTTAGCAGACTTTGAAAAATGCAATACATGCATTTCAAATTTCAGTATTTTTATGTATAGGTTTATACCACCAACCAATGGATGGATGCCAAATCCTGCGTACGTT
>JAVQJD010100300.1:0-39236 GCA_036023655.1 Nannoperca australis
GTATTTCTTTAAAGTTAAGACTAGTTTAAAGTCATCTTCATTGAAAAGTACAGTGCTTTTCCTTCAAAAATAAGGACATTTCAATGTGACCCCAAACTTTTGAACGGTAGTGTATAAAACAATGAATTACCGGAGTATTACATCCTCGATCCATGCACATTTTCTGCCCTGCTTTTGCGCTTCACCATGGACAGACTGAAGGCAGAGAAGGATGGGTGTTTTAAGGCGAACAAGGCCACGCTTGGACACAGGGGTGGTCATGTGCCTGTAGGTCCAGTGGAAGTTCCACGTGTGGCGTTCGCTTTTGTAGTGGGTTTGTGGAGAAAACCTCAGACAAACTGGATTTAAATGCAAATGCATCACACGCAGACAGTGCTGGCTTGGATTGCCTGGCTGTGAATGTCTGAGTGGTCAGGGAGCTGGCACGTTTTTGGACATGCTTTCACATGCATTTTGTATTTCAAGCACATTTTCACCACGTGTGTTGCTGTTGCATATACTGACGGCTCTTTACCTGTGGATAGCCAGCCGCAGGTGAAATAGCAGTTCCACATTCCAGAAGGCTTCTTCTTTAACCCAATACTTAGAAACTTCCTAAGAAAGACTTTAGAACAATTTAATGGTACATAATGGGGGATAAAACCACACCTTTTCAAAGAGGTTGAATGTAATGAAATGTTTTTCCAATAAATGTATCACCTAATCTTCCTTTAAATCTCTCCACCAGGAGTCTTGTTTTACCTCACGCTGACCGACTGTATGTCAGATCCTTAATCCACCCTTTGAAAAACATTCATCACATGATAAATCAGTTTCTCGTTGCTCTGCTGGAGTTTAAGTACAGTCGTTTCAGTGACTGCACGTGGAGGTCAAGTGAGGTTCTCTGAAAAGCCAACATTCCTCTACCCCTCTAAACCGGTCCGATTTGTTACTTGACACTTTCCCAAAAAAGAGGTACTTAATTGTAGGTCCCATTTTTGTTTAGCGCTCTCTATCATTGTCGTTTTATTGATCGTGTTTCCCTTTTTTTCAGCAGTGTGTGCTTATGTTGTGTGTGTGTGTGTGTGTGAGAGTGAGTGTGCATGTTTGCATGTGTGTATAAGTGTATATGCATGTGCAAGTCCCACACGCGCGTGTGACTTGTAATTAGCCTTTTGCACTGGTCTGTATGGCATTTTAACAAATGCTTCTATATTTATCATGCTATCAGGCTGAAGTTTTAGCAATCGTATCCCTGCCACATTCTCCTCTTTCCATCCATCCCTCTCTCCCTTTCTTCTATTCCACTACAACTCTATCGACCCTTCAGCCCTGTGTTGTTTTTTCAAACTAGTGGTTTTTCTGTACTCGCTTTATCTTTCTCTTCCTCCCTGAAATTATGCTTCAGCAGCCTGTCATTGGCATGAGAGCCTCGCCGGACCAAAATCATAAACTCGTTACATTTTTTATTTTCTTGTTTGTATAAGGCACAGCTTGGTGTTGGCTGGATGTTATGACATTCCAGATGTGCGTACATATGTGTGTATGTGTCTCTGTGTGTGTGTGTGTCTGTGTGTGTGGGTATGCATCGCCTGCACGAACAAGTAGAAATTAATGCAGAGACGATGTGTACAAGACCATGTTAAAGCACCACAAACTTTCTGCACATACAAACTATATACAGTAAAGGTGTATGTGCTGTGTGTCTTTGTATGTGTGTGTGTGTGTGTGTGTGTGTGTGTGTGTGTGCGCTGACCACACATAGAAAGAGAATTTATGGGTTTAAGTGGAGAAGTGTTGAGTTGCATGCTAACTAATGTTTAAAACATTATGTTTTGCTGTGTGGTCAAAGGTGCATTAAAGTGGCCTCACCCTCACGCACACATCCAACACATCTAAACACATGCACACACACACACACACACACACACACTGTGTTTTAGCAGTTTTAGCTGTTATAGAAGGGGCATGTCCTAGGGATGTCAGGGGTGTGTCTGTGGTTAGAGTGACAGTATAAGACACAGGCAGGTACATTGAATTCTCCACTGAGCTGCACAGACTTCTGGGTTTTGTGTCACTTATCTGGCTTCTTGAGCATTTTAGTCTTAACTTCGTCTCATAGTTAGATCTTCATAGAATTTCCGATTTTACAATCTTCCTTTTCTAGCTGTAAAGTCCAGCAGTCATATTCGAATTACTTGTCTAACTAGCATCAAATACGACTTTCATCAAGTGTTTTAAGTCATTTTAGACAGTTGTAAGAAAGCTAGAGTACATTTGAGTTTGGTCCTGACTCAGCATTTGTAGCAGCATACACAGCATCCCCACTGAGTTGCCACGGCAACTGTGTCAGTCAGCTGCAAGTCTGGGGTAAGTATGCAGCACTGTCTTTCTCCTCTCTCTCCTGTTGTCTTGTGCTATCTTGTATTCTTTCTTTCTTTCACTCTCTTAGGAATAATGTCTTGCTCCATCTTTTACCTCGTCTCTTGTTCTTTTCTTTCTGCTCTTCTGCTTTCTACTTTTGGACTATTCTGACTGAATACTGCATTGCATTTCCCCAGTTTCTCAACGTTTCTTCTGTCCTTCTTCTGTCATTTTGTTCTTTCTCTTCTTCTTTTGTTTGACTTTCTTGGGTCAGTTGCTATTTTAAAAGCCTGTATGGGGCCGAACGATCTGTTAGTTATACACAAAAGTATAGAAAAGAAAGAAATATCATTCTTAAAATTGTCAATCTTTATTATTTTCTGCTGCATCAGTCATGACACAACTGTCTGATATTATCATATTCACAAGGACTGAAGTCATACAGGACATGGTGTGATAAGTGCAAAGAAAGATTTTTAGGCTGTGTCAATCTGTCTATAATTTAAAGTAAAATATCCACCATAGTCCTATCCGAATTCACAGTCCTGTAATTGTGGCCACAAATTGGAGCGCAGTGCACAGCTAATTTTGTGCAACAAACTTTTTGTCTTATTTTGTCAGTTGCTTAATTAACAGGGTGTTGTAGGGCACACAGTGGAAGTGTTGATTGCAGCAAAAAGAAAATTGCCATCATGTTGATACAACATGATTTCGGCACGTTGCGTTACGCAGTGAAAACTCAAATCTGAAGATGAGCCTGTGTGAATGTCATTATGCTATAATTGGTAAAGGACAGTGTGTGTGCACTCTAGGGAGCAATGCTTTTTTATATAGACTGTTGCCAAATATCTTCAGACTGTAAATAGCTAACTTTAAAGATGACAACATTGACCAATCACTGCAGACTCAAAGAAGAGTTTTTCCTTTCATTTTTTCCGATATCCTAAAAAACACTAACCCTGCAAAATTAAGCAGTTCAATCATCCTCAATACTTTTCTAAGTCACCCATATGTCCGGAAGTACTCATTCCAGGGGCAGCTATTGTCAAGGTTTGCGAAAGTCAGCATGTGTTGGCAAATGAATATGTTGCAGCATGAATAAGTGCTTTAAACGTGTATGTGAGCTCCTACGGCCCACAAATAGCCACAGAAAAGCCCTGGTTCATTCACTCCTGTCCATAAAAAGACCTGATTCACGTTAAATGTTATTTACGGCATTTACAACTGCTCCTTCCCGCCCTGTCACTCGGGTCACTGCGCTCTGGATAAGTCACAAAAATGACTCAGATGTTTTTTTGCCATGTGAGCGTGGGTAGCTTTGCGTGAGTGTGCCTGCTCATGTACTGTATGTGTGTGTGTGTGTGTGTGTGTGTAGATGTGACATAATGAAAAGGTTTATGTTGTGCTGTGACACGTCATGTCATACGACCTGAAAATGTTTCTTGGTACTTAAAAGGATAATAAATTGTGTTTGCAAAAAGTGCACAGTTGTGTTGACTGAGCTGACATTATTGCAATACAATTAATGCAGTAACTGTATTGTACCTGACTGTGTTTTAAAATGTGATTAATTTTTTTTAACTTGTTTCTGTGTCCTCTCTCCTTTAGATCATATGTTCATAGAAGAATACATTGAAGAAGATGAGGAACCACCTTTGCAGCTCAGCTCTTGTCCTTCTCACGGTAAATTTGTGCATATGTGTGTTTGTGTTTAGATTAGGCGACATGTACATTATGATTTAATAAGTGCATGCACTCATTCTTACTCTAAACCTTCACTGACTCATGAGCTTGTGTGTGTGTGTGTGTGTGTGTGTGCCTTCCAGGTGTTTGGCTGTGGTGGGACTGCAGCAGTGCCGTGTCAGTGGGGGGAAGGCTGTGTGTGTCTGCAATGCCCTGCTGGCCAGGAGCCTTCCAAGGTGAGTCTATCAACTGAAATAAAAAAACTTAATCACAAGTTCCACTTTGAGAGACATTTTAAGTAGATTATACCTTCTATTGCAGTATCTGTTGCTATCAAGTGCTTTTGTGTTCTTTCTAATACATGTGTTGTCCCCTAACCTCCCCTTCACATTTCTCCTTACTCTGTAATATAGGAATAGTACTAGTAATATAGGAGAAAGAGTGCAAATGCCTTGTTACATAATGAGCTACAGCCAAATATTATGGTCACGGCTCACTACGGAATCATATCAAATTACTGTACAAATCAAATCGCACGTTTAATGCATCTCCCCTTATTATTTATATTTAAAGTCACCACAGTTACTTCTATAAATCAGTGTTTAATGATGACAATTATGTGTTGGCTTTGTTTTATAACCCAATGGGGGATTTTCGTCAAAGTGTGTCATATTTTCTTGTAGATCAAATGCTGTTACTGACACAACAAAACTACCATTCATTACTTAGATATTTGTATTCACATTTGTTAAACAGTCTATGAAGCTATTTATGTGAATGTATAAAGACGATATCATTGTTTTAATTCCAGTTAACACAGAGACAGTACTTATTATTAAAAGCTATGTACCTATTGTGCCATTACCAAGTTATTTCAGGTTTTCACTCCAATCCTTTGACAGCACCAGAGGGATGCTTCATTTTATGCTTTTGCAGCCTCTTTTTAGCCTCTTTTCTGAGTTTAGATATGTTTTCTTTCTTGTCAGGCATGTGGACAGATCCAAAGTCCAACAGAGGAAGTGCTATGCCGATTGTGCCCGATTGGAAGCTTTTCAGATGCATTTGACTCTGAACTTTGCCACCTACACACCTCCTGCAAGATCCTTGGACGTAAGGTTGCAACTCCTGGCACTGCGACCTCTGATACCGTATGTGGGGACTGTCTGCCTGGGTAAGGACTGTCCTTACCCACTGTCTCTCAGTTTTTATGTTTGCCTCTGGATATTGTCTGCCTACCTGTCTGCTTGTTAATTCCACCCCATAGTTCACTGAAAGTAGACTCAAAGTATTTTGCTCGGCCATGTACCTCGTAAACTTTTATTTGTTCTAAATTAAGTCCTGTCATTTTCTATGTGTCGACAAAACAAGAAAACACTCGCGCACACACACACACATGCACTACGTCATTCACCACAATGGGCAGGCAACATCAGGCACCAAGCAAAATATGCCACAGGCTAAAACCGCTTATTCATTCTTTCATTGTAAAATAGTTCCTTACTTTTTCTCTATTTCCATCTATCTAATTATACTCTTTTTTTCTTTCTTTTTCCATTTGCAGGTTTCACTCCACTGCCACAGGGGACGTTTCCACCCAAAGTCCCTGTGGAAGAAGTAAGCATGATCCTGCAGCGTGTGTCTGAAAATTAACTTCACATGCTGCTTGTCCTTTATGGAGATGAGACAATGTTTCTGCTCTTACATCCTGCATTCTTTTTTCTCTGTTTCTTCTTCTTCTCCTTTCGCTCAGCATCTTTGCATGTCAGGACGGTCCGTACTGTGGGTAAAGGTCCATCCAGTGGCGCAGGAGGGTCGGTCAACGGCACAGTGGTACGCAGTGCTGAGGAGAAGACAGCAGAGTATGCCGTGTTCGCTTTGGTGCCCATCTTCTGCGTGATGGGCCTGTTGGGGATCCTCATCTGCAACATCCTGAAGAAGAAGGGATACAACTGCTCTGCTGACAAGGAGGGAGGAGATGAAGAAATTGCCACACCACAGAAAGAAGGTGAGAATAATGAAATGACAGAAATTGCAAAAAGGAGTAACGTTTTAGAATGAGAGAGTGAAGACAGGAAATGAAAGGAGAACAAAAATTAGGAAAGAAAGAGCAAAAGGATTGAAAGTGGCAGGGAGAAACTAGCATTTATGTTCAGGTTGTTGTCACGTTTACCCATAAAAATGCCAAATTAGCACAAGTATGCACAAGATGTGGTTAAGTGTCAGGAGTCAGGGCAAAGCCAAACCAAGCCCAAAGGGCAGTGTCTTTGTATGCGGCCACAGTCCATGCATCTCTGTGATGTGACTGCACGCAAGCCTACATGGGAGACTTAAAAAAAATAAAAATGTAACTTTGACCTTGCCGGGGTCATTACATGTCATGCATGCTTTGTTTTCCTGAGCACGCGCTGTTATTCTTGTAATTTCCCAATCTGAAGAGGGGATGAAAAAGCATTCCCATCAGCTCACTCTCACTACAGTTATCAGAGAGAAACTGACCTGGGTACAAATAAGCATGAAGAGAGATGGGGGAGGGCAGAAGATGAAGGAGAGACAGAGGGGAGGATTAACTGAAAGAGTGATAGATATCAATACATGGAAAAGTAAAGAGATTTTAGAGAAATAAAGATAGAGAAACAAAGACAGACAAAGAGGGAGCAATAAAACAAGTGCTGAGTTACCACACCGGATCTCTGTGGTTTGTGTAGTCTCAGAGTAACATGAGTGCTCTTTATTCCTGTCCTTTTAATCCTGTATAGTCGTATTGTTCTGGAGGACTCTTGATAGACCTGGAGTACTTCAGCCTTTGGCCCAGATGGAAATCGTTTTTTTTCTCTTTGAGTCTAGAAATCTGTCTGTGTAAGGTGACAACTGACCTGTAGAATGCACCTGATTGGATGTTGATAGTGAAGAAAACACCATCTATACTTTCTGTATAATTCTCACATTGTCGTCCACTGCAAACAATGTGAGAATTATATCCAAATAATTGGACTTCAGGGTCCCACAATGGACTTCAGGGTACATTTACACATAAAACACATGCCATTCTGATAAACTATGTCTGCCATGAGGTGTTTGGACTAATTTACAGTAGAACAAACTCAAAATGTGAGTCAGAGAGAGATTATTCAAGCAAACATATTTTAGCAAACATTGCAAACTTGCTATTGTGTTGCCTCATGAAAAAAGTGGACTTAGCTTTAAGCAATAGTTTAGGAACTATTGGGAAATACCCTTACTTGCTCTCTTGGCGAGAGTTAGATAAGAAGACACCACTTGTATATCGGTTCATTAGATATGCAGTTACAGCATGTATGCAGTTAGCTTAGCTTAGCAAAAAGACTGGACAAAGGGGGTAACAGCTAGCCTAAATCGCACTGATTAAATTGTAGTTTTAAATAAACAAAATATTACGTTTTAAGTAGTGAGCTTTAAACGTGCTGGTAGGTAGATTTTATAATTGTTGGACAGAGCCAGGCTAGCTCTTTATGTATGCTAAGCTAACTCTGCTTGCTGTAACTTCATATTTAACGGACATATATTAAAGTGATCTTCAATCTTCTCATCTTACTCTTGGCATAGCAGCGTAAAGGCGTATATCCCAAAATGCAGAACCACTGCCATTGACTTGCAGAGGCTACATTAAGAGCTCATCAAGTTATTATTATTATTATTATTATTATTATTATTATTATTATTTATTTCCTCTTTTTTTGTACTATTTTGCTGCTCTTTTTAATGCCTGTGTATCTGTGCAGTTACTGTCATTTACTGCATAAGCATACGCAGATTAAAAGGTTAAGCTGGCTTTTCCCTCACTCACCTGTTGGCGCGAGGCTCAGAGGAAAGCTGTGCGAGCCATATGTAGTCATACAGTGTCAGGCATCAGGAGCGTCAGAGCACAGCTGCTGCCTCAACAGATCAGCCTCTCTGTCGGCACGTCAAGACCTGCGTCAACACCTGCTGCTTTGGATAACTTACTGCATCTGTCATTAGGATTAAAATGTTGAATTAAGTGGAGATGATATTCACAAATGCAATCATCAAATTATCCTTAATTTCAGTCACTAACCGTTACTTAAAAGCTAAACTAATCATGACATCAAAAAGCATCAATTCTCTTCTCGTACAGAACTACTCAGACTTTGAGCTGGACGACATGTTAAACTGTTAAACTCCTCAAACATCCCACCTCTGCCTGTATATTTCAACAAAGCCTGTTTGAAGATGCACTATCGGGTATTCCCGAGGACAGATAAGGTCATAGCAACAGTCTTTCTGTCAATGATCCCTGACTTTTGTTTTCACCATTGCCTTGGTCTCTTCCTCTCTGAGCACTTTGTTGTGAAACTTAAGATGTCTCTGCACCCAAAGGGAAACTCCCTGAACCCCCACCCCCGCAGTTCTCTTTATCTGTCCTTATACTCTCCATTCATCCGATTTCTTGGCTCCCTAACACCTCCCCCCCCTTCTCATCTAAACATGACACTATCCATCTCTCCTTTCCCAGCTAGATCAATAATTCAATCGGGTCCTCACCTCATGGTTTATGTCTCCTCTTTCTTTCTCCCCTCTCCTCTCCTTCTCTGTCTCTTCTCCTTGTTCCTCTTTTTTTTCACCTGCTTTCTTCTTCTATGCTATTTTTTGTTTGCTTGGTCAGTTGATAGAGCTTGTCAGGGTTACATCAATGAAAATCTATTTAGCACATTATGCAGATGACAGTAGAGTATGCATGAGTTCCCAATTGAATTTTCATCATTTTTGATAAGCTGAAGGCACAAATTCAACCTTCATGTAAAGTTAAAAGAAATATAATATTTATGTTAATGCTTTACAAATGTAGGGTGATCCCCTCTTTCTCTCCTCCTGCACAGTTTTGAGGAAAGATGATGAGGAGTGGTGCAGTGGTGAGCTATAAGTCTTATTTGGCATAGAAGGTGTGTAACGTAAGGAGTCAAAGACTGCAGGTGGAAAGTTAAGAATAAAAGAATGATCTGAGGGCAGTGGATGCTGCGGGGGAAAACTTTATCCCTCTCCCTCCTCTCTCTTGTTGTTATGTAACTATCCTTGTTGCACTGTCTGTCCGCTGTAGTCCAGGCTGGGCTAAGGTTATAGGTAAACTTCTTACTCCAGCACTTTTCTCAGAATCTCCATTCAGTTGGAACACCCATGGGGATGAATTATAGCAAGGCTAAAACTCTGCAGAGGCATCTTTGACTATGCAGAGCTGCAGACAGAGGAAAGTTTGACTTACTGGAGAGAGCAGTGACAGGAAAGCTGAAGGAAAGATACAGAAAGTGCAAATGTGGGGTCAATAACACAACAAATGCCTTGTGCTGGGTTAAAAATCTGCAACTTTGTGTTTACGCAGCATGAAGCACCTGCTCAGCCACAAGGGTAGAGTTGCTGCAATTTTAAATTGTAAATGTTAGCTTCTTAGCTACTTTAAACTTTGAGGTCAAGATCAACCGAGTTTTTTTTATTCTGACGTGCTTCTGATCTGAAAACAAGGTGACTGACTGGTGCCTTAATGTGGCTGACACTGAAACATTGAACACATGGCTCTGACTTTGTTGAAGGAATAAATGGAAGAGAATGAGTGCCACACTGTGAAATAGATGCTATTATTCTCACATAGCAACAGCCACTGTGGAGACAGAGCTATTGTTATGGCCTAACAACAGCCTGACACTGCTGATGCAAGAAGACAGAAGCACACATAGACACCAATGCATCTATACAGTTACATTTTGCTCTGTAACACACAGATACACACAGTCACCTGGCATTGGGGGTCTCACACACACACACACACACACACACACACACACACACAGAGCACTATGCGCTTCAACTGCAGTGAATGCAGCGTGATCGCTGAGTGAGCTATTCTGGACCCCCAGCGCCCTCATCGCTCTCCTTTCAGCTACCTCACTGTGCTGTGCTATTATGGGATGGCTGGGGGGTTGCCATGGATGCATGTCTATTCTTTGCTGTTCAGTCATCCACATCCATCCTTATCAGTCCCATCTTGCAGCAGGGCACGATATCCCAGCAGTGACATGCACTGTGTGAACTGCACTCACTCACACTACATTGAAATTACAAAAACACAAGTGTGTATGGGTTCAGTTTGAAATACATGCCAATATGATAAGTTATTTTTCTTCAAGAATATATTCCCAAATATAACTAGTGTACATGACATATTTTCTATTCAGATATAGTTTGACCAAAAACTCTTGACTCTAGATCCACTTATTAGCTTTTTTTTTCAGACATATTCTTCATCAGCAGAGTTTTCTCAGTTGCCATGGCAATGGCTCAGGTCCTCAGAACAAATATACATATGACATTGTTTTTGTATTTGTGTTACATGATGATGATGAAGATGAAGATGATGATACAATTACATAATGTCAATACACTAGATCTAGAATCTAGGATCTACAACCTAAAATGCAATATACAGTATTACAAAATAATATGTCTCTTGATAAAGGGTAATTTTCTTGATAAAGGTCTCTTTTTGTTTTGCCTGCTTTAGGTAACAGTTGTCCCTACATATCTGACGACCTGAATGAAGACACCATCAGTGTTCTGGTTCGCCTCATCACTGAGAAGAAAGGTAGGTGTTGAGCAGTGATGTCACCCACCAGCTAGTGGTCTGAGCCATTTCATCTCTTAGGGTTTAAGAGGGAAACACGGTGTCATCAGTACGTCACACACGTCTCCATTGCTCACTGCTGGTCGGCTCCTTATCTCCGTCCTAGATGGTTAATGTTAGGGTGACAAAAAAGTGAAAAGAGATGGGAGGTATTTGAAGGGGAATAAAACGCCGTCACTTTAGAATGAAACGTTATCACTACAATAACACATTTCTGTACACTCACTCCTTCAACATTGGAGACAACTCACAACAATCACTTATTTATCAGGTAGCAGGTAACTTAAGTTCTTGGACTGGAGATATATTTTTAATCTGCACATTTCAACTGTCAGCAGTGATAAATGTTTCCAACTTGTGTTTAGTCATGACATTCATTCACATTTTCTGGGTAATACTGAAAGTTTCTTAATTTCTAATGTGATCTAAAAACTACACATGATTTACAGTTTTGACTGAAACAAAAACAGTTGCTTTAGCCATCATTATGTAGTGAGTCGTATCTGATTTTTTTGTGTGTACATGTGTCTGTTGCAGAAAATGCTGCTGCACTAGAGGAACTGCTGCTGGAGTACGAGAGTAAACAGATGGCCACGAGCAAAGACTCGTTAATCAAGTATGAGACCACACACACATACACAAATATGTATATACTTTTGCTTAGTGATGCTGCTCAAGGCCAAGCTGAACACAGAGGCAAGGAAAGTTTGTCAGAGAACAAGGCAGTAAAACATTAGGGAGGATCCTGGCAAGAGGTTTTAATAAAAATTAATCAATATGCTCTTTTGGCAGATATTACTAAGATAGTTAGTGGACCATAGAGATTAGAGATTAGATATGTGGTTATTTCACACATCAATCCAGATTCAGAACCACATTTAAAACAACAATTGTATTTCTTTATCTTAAGTAGAAAATACTAAGGAAGCAGTAGTATATGGAAATTCATTTTTTTATTATCCATTTTGTGTCTCCACTGGTTGTGTGTTCAAAAATAACACATTTTAATGTTATTGTTTTTATGCTTTTTCAACAAAGAGAAAATGAAACTAATACACTTCAGACCATGTAGACTACATTTCCTGAGTGGAGCTCTAGAGTGGGCTGATACTTGGCAGTGACTCACTCCAGCATGCAAGTGAATGCCTCACACAGTTGTAACCACCCTTGAGTCATGAGGCTGAAACACCCTGTCTGTCACATAGCTCACTGGCTGTCGTATAGCTGGACGTCACAGAATTTACATGACCAAGTGAAGTTGTGGTTGGAACTTTGGTTGTAAACTGCACCAACCCAGCTTCTCTCACATAATCACTTAAGTTTATTGTATATCTCACAATATGATGGTAATTGGATCCAACGCATTCCAGTATCTACAGTAGTGAGAGGGGCCTCTGGCAGTGTGCTGCTGCTCAGTGGGCTGCTGTAACATGTGAGCTTTAGATTCAAGAACGTTCTGACACACACACACACAAACAAACAAACACTATACACACACAGAAATCTGGAAAGCTTTCAGATCCTGTGTGTGTGTGTGTGTGTGTGTGGTGGGAGGTTCTGGGGTTACTACAGGTCACATCTAGCCAGTATAACACAGGGACACACAGCTGCATTCATCTCTTTTGCTCTGCTTTTCTCTGTACAAACAAGAACAATGGAAAGACAAAACATAAAGAGCCCTAGGTGAACGTGCACAAAGATAAAACATTTCAAATGTACATTTCTTTTCCATTTACACATTCACATTGAACACTATGGCAGACGTAAAGACAATGTTTGGATGCGTTTGGAGCTTTTCCAAGGCTTAAATGTCAGCCCCAGCCATTAAGCTGTGTAGCAAACCAGACTTCTGTTAGGAAGAAAAGGGAGCTAAAGAGCAAAAGAGACAGTGTTGCAGCCACACTTTTGACTATCTGCATAAATGGTCTGGACTGAGATATACTAGCATGTTAGTGATGCTAATACATGTATGGCCCCATAAAGGAACAAGATGAAGGAAAGGGTGTGTGTTTTTTGTTCATATGTGTGTGTTTGGAAATCACGTGGAGAATAGATAATTCATATTATACTCTACACTGAATGGACATGGCCAGTTCAAGGTTTAAATTTCACTCAGATTTATTTTGTTTAATTGATGTGGCGATCATCATGTTTGAATTTGTAGGGAAGCTAAATTGAATTTAAAAAATACCTGACTTTTGTTTTTTTATGTAACTGAACACGTCACCTGCTCTTCCTCCCAGGTTCCCGATGCTGTCTCCCCTTTCCCCGTTCTGTGCCCTTCCCAGGCTGTGCCCCCATCAATCCCACCACCACACCATCTCCGGCCTCTCCGGCCTGGCCCCCAAACACGGTTACCGCTGTACCCGCTGCGCCCAGAAAAAGTGGCCCCCTGTCCTCATACCTCCCCTGGATTCCTTCAAAGATCCTCTGAAGCCCCCCCACACCCTCATCCTTCCCTCCCTGGACACATCCACTGACCAGCAGAAGAGGCCCCTGCTGGGGGGAGTGTTTGTCGACACCCACCATACGCAAGCTGCTGTGCCAAATACTGTACAGGAAAAAGTGGAAGGGAGTGAAGTGAAGGAGAAGAACGAGGGAGAGCTGACGGTGTTGTCTGTGGGGAGGTGAGACATGGGACATGCAATGCAAATAAAAATGTAAAGTATCAGTAAAGATTAGCTCAGTTAAAATACAGTGTTGGAATATAAGTAAGTACATTTACTCAAGTACTGTACTTTCCATCTTGTGCTATTTTTACTTCTACTCCGCCACATTTCAGAGGCAAATACTGTATTTTTTTACTCCACTACATTTATTTGTTTATTTGTATCTACTTACTTTACTTTCTTCCACTTCTGACACATTCACAGGCATTTTACCTATAGAAATCTATAGAAAGGCTAGAACCATGAACGGTACAGGGTTTGTGGTAACAAGTTCAGATCTATAGTAGAAGTAAAAGTAGCAGGGAAATACTATTAAACACAGTAGAAAGCCTCACACTTCTGTCAGAACTTGCGTGTTACAGTGAAAGTTATGCTACCATGACTGCCATGTTATTGAATGTAACCATGATCATATCTCATGTTACTGACAGATTTCAAGTTGCTCAGATCTCTGAGCAGAAGCCCATCACTGTGGAAACACAGACATCGTCCCAGGAGCAACAGAAACCCTTCTGCTCCTCTTCATCAGCTGGCATCAGGAGGTACAACCGGCAACACATATTTCTCCTCTCGCTCTCTGCTTGCTTCTACCCCATAACTACTTGTTGTAATCACCTCTCTCCTTCCCCATTTCTATCTTTAATGAGTAAAAGTGCTGTGAAGTGGTTCGAGGTCATTAGCATGTCAGCTCACATTCTTCTGGCAAACACTAAATTATGCATTATGAAATCATAGTGTGATCAGTTTATCTAAGGAAATTAGCTTCTTCTGTTTTCTATTGTTTACCCATACAAATGAGCCAGCACTCTCTGAATCAACATGATTACAGTAATCACATGGCCCTGCCTACAGTCAAATCTATTTTCTGGGTTTATTATGTCCTACACTTAAAAAGACCCCTTAGGTAAGCAATAACTTACGTTTCAAAATCAGCCCAAATGATTAATAATGAGATAAATGTGTTCTGATGAGGCTCAAATGTTATCAGCTTTTTCATTCTGTCAGTTATGTCCTCACCCTGACACCTGCTTGACATTTTGGCTCTCTCTTTTAGGTGAAGAGACAGAGACAATGTACGATAATGCTACCTCGCTGAAGATGACCTCATCATTCGCTGACGACTTGACAGATGGCAGTGTTTTCAGACGACCGACAACCGTCTCCTGCTGGAAGAAGTTGTTTTTATTCACGCGATACGAGGAATAAAAACTGTATTTATTATTCGCTAAAAACAATTGGTACTTCACCGATGTAAGAGGTAGAAGTTCCACCGAAATCACAGCTGCTTCTCTGTCCCACTCCAAAGAGAAAGTTACTTTTTGTTGGATACACACAAGAGGCAGAGTAGAGAGTATAATTTTGAGGTGACAAAATGTCAACACCTGACACTAGAAGGGAGGATGAGAGGCAGAAAACAAAGAATGTTCACAGTCCCTGTATTTGTGCTTCCATGAAAAAAATAAAGAATAGACACAGGGTTAAACACATAGGCTGACACAGCTACACTACTTGTGTACAGAAGAGGACAAAACACTGTGGAATACAACACTGACAAAACACAAAACACAAACTTATTCAAGTGTCTAGATAAAAAAAAAAAAAAGAGGAAAACATCATGCCAAGTTGTCTGCAATAAAGTGCCACATGAACTAGACTTCATTACCAACAGAAATCCCTACATGATGTTGGGTCATGTGACACTTGATATACGACTACAATAGCAGTGCAGTAAGTATTATAATGACTTTTTTAAATTTCCTAATAATTTTTTTTTTATAAGTTTAATGATCTAGCTGCTCTTCCTCTGCTCACACAGGAATTGCAGGTGAGCTTGAAGAAGTTGAATGTAGTCTTAACAGGAGAAACTCATTGCACTCACTTTGTTCACTTGAACCTTTGAGAGTTTGAGAGACATTCATTCAGCAATTTACACCTACCTGCAGTCAGCATTAATAACGTGTAACTTTTAAGCTCTTAGACTTGGTTCAAGTAGGTGATCAGGGGCCAAAATGTGTTCTTAAAAGTGGGTCCCGATACTGTATCAAAGCATTGTTTTTTTTTTTTACGACACTGCATCCCAGTGGCAATAATTGTCATTTGGGTCCTGAGGTGAAAAGGTAGATGGGTAGATATCACTTTTGTAGAAAAGAACATGTAAATAAATGTAATTATGTAAATATGGGTGGGTATAGAGAGACAGATCATACTTTGGTTTTATAATTTTAGCATTCAGTATGTATGAGGTGGAAGAAACTGCACACATTTGTGACATTTATAATCCATCAATTAAAAACTGGTAAACTGGCACACCATTGTGCATATAAGCTGAATTGCTGGTTGAAATCGCTATATATTTTTCTTTTTTCCCCGTTTGATTGCAACATTTCAGTGTTTTTTCTATTCTTTTGCAAAACAAAACCTTACAGTTTTCCATTCTCATCATGAACTTTTAAAATCTACACACACACACACACACACATACAGTACACATAGCTAGACTCCAGTTATTGAATCTACAAAACTGTAAGAAACCACTCTCACATCATTTTTTTTATTGTTTAATTAAATAAACCAACCAGTGGCTGTGAAGGATTAGTGGTTGAGATGCTTCAATGTCAGGCAGCTCAGCTGGCATCAGTTTACATCCTTGTGGGTTTTAAAGGGTGGACTATAATCATAGAGGTTTTTGAGCTACTCATTTTCATATTTTCTTATTATGAATACCACAACATGTCTGGAGAACTGGAAATGTATTGTTTGCAGCAATTACATGTTTTTATCTGATCTGTTTTTATCACTATTCTTACTATCATTAAGATTATTATGACATGTTTCCAAGCTGAAGTGTTGCTGGTAGAAAGGAAGGATAAAAAAACATTGATCTCAACAAGTTTGTAGATTGCATTTATAATATTGCATTTTTCTGTATGATGTTTTTACTCTTGAAATAAAGAAGAGGTGTATTATAATTGCTGTGTTGTTTGCTGTTCTTGTTTATTACATACAGAAAAGGGGCTTTTTAGTGTTTGTGTGCTGTCTGTGAATGTGTGAGGTATGGGTGTGTGTAATTGGTGTGTACAGAATGTCAGATGCTGAATGGAGACTCCTAAAGCACCAGCAGCCTGTCTTGTTTGTTAGGCAGTACAACCCCCTAGTGGCAGTCTTGTGTTTATTAGATAAATGGAGCACTGACTTTGTAAATCAAGTTTAGCCAATACCAGTGAAATTACCAAGTGGCTCAGCTTCACTGAGGTTACTCTACCCACAAATTACAGTTCTTTTACACTTACTTTACAAACTCACTACCAATAGGCTGAAGTTCAAGTTCAAGTTTCAAGTTTTAACTGACATGACAACTAATTTCCTGGGTTCAAATACCCTGCCCAGTTGCTCAGAGGCTGTATTTTTCGATTAATCAGAGACTTACTAAGACAAAATCAACTATAACTATATTACACCTACTATATTACTATAGTAGTAATAGTAAGTAGTAAAGTAACTACATTATACAAATTAACTATACTACACCTGCTTTCCTATGAAAACATCTTGCAGAATGATGGTGAGCCATTATGCAAGAATTACTTGACACAGATTATGACATCTACATTAAACAAATGCAGACAAATGATGAAAAATGTATCACCGTTTTGGCAAAAGATGTTTATTATAACATAATTTTGAGTTCCTTCACATTTTGTGATACAAAGTGACACACACACGCACGCACACACACACACACACACACACACACACACACACACATACACACTGACACACAATAATCCAGGACATTGAAAACAAGCCTTGAAAGCCAGAAAGGTGGCTTAACACACGTGTGCCCTGTTTGTTTGAAATGTGGCACCGAGAAAGTAGATCTGAGGAATACCCACTTGTCCTATATATACACTACATACAAACATTAAGTGCAGTAGTTGTCCAGCAGAATCATTACCAAGAACCAAGCCTGAACATGCACTTCTACTGGTTAATGATGGAAATCTGAAAGTAGTGTGCTTGACGGTAAAACTCAGTTTCTGCTCAGACTTTTGAGAATCAAGTTGGATTTTACTTTGTTTGTTTCCATGATTTTAATTTCAGATTAGTTTCTTCATGGAGATATTTCAACCCTCAGAAGTGCAGCAATAAAAACAGTACTTGTCTCCACAACATTTTGCATTTTTAACTTCAGGTTAGTTTCAGGTTTTGGATTAGAGATGGGTTGTCAAGCATTGGCTCACACTTGTTGGTTTTGATGAAGATGGCTTGCTCTTCTTGATTAGGTTACTGCGGACGTCCCGCCCAGCCAGGAAGTAAAGGATAGGGTCCAGACAGCTGTTGAAGCTGGCCAAAGGTCGAGTCACCTTGTATGCCACACTGGAGGCCTCTAGCAATTTACAGCTGATCTGATGAACATATAAGAATGTGATACTTTTAAAGTCATTATAACATATTTATGAGTTACTAAGTGTTTGTCCTTACCTGTGCTGGATTGGCCTGCCTTAGGTATCTAAAAGAGTAGTAAAGACTCCTGGTGAGGTGGAAAGGGAGGAAGCAGAGCATAAATGCTGTCAGCACAATGATGATCATCTTCACTGACTTCTGCTTGGAACGCTGGGCTGACATGCCCCCCCCCTCGCCTTCAGCTCCCTCTTTGGAACCCCAGCCAGACTCTAGAAGCTTCCGCACTATGAGGCCATTGCACACCATCACCACCATGAAGGGCAGGACAAACATGAAAACTGACACGACGGAGCTATACACCAGGAATTCATTAAACAGCTCTGGGCTGGTGGTGTCGTGGCAGACCCTCGTACCCTCAATCCTGGCAACGGAGATAACAGATTACAATTGTTTAGGATTATTAAATGGTACTACTGACTTGTTTGGCATTGAACAACAGAGAAAACAGATAGGAGTGATGAAAGAGAGGAAATAAATATGTTAATTTGTTAGCTTGCAGGTTCTTTGTTCATTAAAGTGTGTCCCATTAAGGCACCCTAAGATAAGGTACTTGGCAAAATGAGTGTGCCACCAAAATCCATTGTTAACACTTAAACACACTTTTAGTAGATTGAAGGGGCATATTAAGTAAACAAGAAAGAAAGAAAGAAAGACAGTCACACAAATTTAAATCACCTAGTTCTTGAGAAGTAGAGAATAGGTGCCTGGCACAATATAACACAGGCCCACACTCCCACAGACATCATCCTGGCCCGACGAGCGCTGAGCCAGTAGAGAGAGTGGACTGGATAGCAGATGCCAATGAACCGATGCAGACTGATACAACACAGGAACAGAATGGAACCTGCCGCAGTGACAGAGATTCATAATGCTTTTTTTCATACTGTATTGAGTCTTACTTAAATCCTAAGGACCATTTGCATATATAATATAATATATTCTCTTCATGATATGGTACAGTATGATATGTACATAGTATAGTATCAAAGTGCATCTTTACATATTGTATTGTGTCATGTCAACTTGTGTCTTATTGTGTTGACTCAAATCATATCATGTTACATATTGTATACATAATGTATTTCAAACTGTATATCTGTAGGATTTTAATTGGTTGTCAGAATCAGTGTTGTATGTCTGGGAATAATGCACTCAAATTTTTGACCACAGTCAATTTAAACACAAGTGTTATATTGGATCAGAACTCTTCTTATTCTGTTACATCTTATTGTACAATATCCTGCCATGTAACCTAGTGTTTTGTAGCCTAGTGTAGTGTATTGTATCGTAACGTGATTGTATCATATGTCTTCTTGTATTAGATCATATTGCATAATATCATACCATACAATTACTGTGTGCATATAACATTTGTATTGTATTGCACAATATATAGTATTGGATATCTTATATCAGATATTCTACATTATACTATATTGCATCATATCGTATCAGTCTTGTGCCATACTGCCATACTGTACCATATCATATATATGAACTGATGTATTGTATGGGTCCAGAACTGTACCATATAAGTTGGCATAAAACAGGAAGCGTATGAGCTTGCAGAATGGTTCGCTGAAGGGCCAGTCGTTCTCATCTGCGTAGTAATAGATGAGGAAGGGCAGAGTGAAGATGTAGAGTGTGTCACACATCGTCAGGTTGAACATGTAGATAGTGGAGGGCTTCCAGTGCTTAGTGCGGAACACAATCACATACAACGCAATGGCGTTCAGTGCCAGGCCAATTACAAAGACCAGGGAATAGCTGACAGGAAGGAGTATATATTTAAAATCTTCATTAAATGTACAGTAGAAGGCACTCACATTGGCTGGGCGGGTTGTGTTGTTGTTGTGAAAGGTGGCCATCTTGGTTATGAGAACACCTGAGGATAAGAGAAGTACAAAGGAATAGATTATAAATATGCTGCATTTGAACCTAGAATAATTTTACTAACCATAAACAGGTTATCATACACGGGAACAGTGAGTGTCGAGACATAGGAAATGAGTCGAACCAAGAGAAAGTGACATCAACCCAGGTTACATTTTAGCTTGTCCAAAATCATTCATTTTCTGCATGCCTCAGCAGCACACTCCAGTATAAGTCATTCATGAGTCATTCCTCAAGCACAATTGACCTGCCCCGACTGTGATTTCACAATCAAATTGACACAATCCAGCTTAATGCTTGAGTTTGAATTTTACAGAAAGTAAATCATTTTAAGGCTGACTTCCTTTTTCTATTTAAGTGGGCAATGGAGTAAATGAGAGAAGAATTGTGAGAGATAGAGAGAAGAGGATATTTAAACAGTGGCAGCCAAATTAAATTAGAGCTGATTATCATATGCTATCCTCAATCCTTTTTTCTGGTGGAATAAATGAAAAAATGAGCAATGGAAAGATGTAGGTATTATGGCTGCAATATAAGCTAGTACTGACTATGTGTGTAACAAGATGCCCTCTTCTTCCATAACCTGACCCAACAGGTTTACATTATAACAACTTTACAGCTTGTCTCAACAGATTACAGAAATACTTATCGGTCCAACCTCATTGCCGCTCCTTTCTCCTCCCCCAAAAGAAAAACACTAAATGTTTTAACACATCTGAGCTGCAGAAAATTCAGACAAAGACTCACACAGACTTTAGTGCAGCTGTGTTCTCACATAGAAAAACAGCACTAGCTCTGGCATTCTGAATGCCAGTTTTCCAAAACCTTACGGCTGTGAGAGGGAGAGACAGATTCATGACTTTTTAACTCAAATCAGACCTTGTTTTGAAACCTTTCTTTTTGCTGTATTCACTGGAATGCACGCTACATTGTTGTCTCACTTAACGTCAGTCACTTTTTCTGTTCCTCTATAAATCTGTCTGCTTTAATGACAAACTCAAGTTCAAACAACTCATGTAAACTCCTGTGACGCCATAGGGCACCTTAAAAGCTCACATGCAAATAAGACAGTAGATGCCAGACTTACTTGTTTCTCAGTTGACTGGTGAGTCAACCTATAGCACTCTCTTATTCATTCTCTCTCTCTCTTGTTTTCCCTTTATCAAAAACATTATTTTCTCTTTATTTTAAACATTGCCTCTTGCTCACTCTGTACCCATTGCTCCCTCGTTTTTCTCTTCAAAACAGCTGTAGGTTAAATTTAACAGACGATAGACCTGAGACCGAGCAGCCCCTTTTGGAGCCCCCCAAATTCTTCTGACCTGCTGTGTGTGTGCTATATGCAGAACTTACTATTCAGCAATACAATAGTCTGTGTTATTTCTTGTTTAATTGGCTATACAAAAATATCCATATTGTATCCCGAGATATACACTAAAAAGTCTTGTTCTCGTTTGAGACAAAACCCCCAAAACATATGAAAGTACTCACACGGTATGAATGCTATCGCCTTTCAAGGACTGTCCTGCGTTGACCATCCTGTGTAATGTATCCTCACTCTCAAGAGTATCTGAATGTGCTGTTTATGGCTGAATGCAAACCTAAGATACTCAAGAGGTTGAATAACCAGTGGAGGTGTGTGCCTGTCTGACAAGCAGTAGCCTGTACATGGCTCGGCTTGTACATAGACTCAGATGTTAACTATCTGTTAGTCAAACAGACAGTGTTCTTTAATCCCATCAATACTAATCCCATGTAATCATTACTATGATGATAGTATAGGCCTATATAAATATGAACTTTACTTTTTTGTAACCTAGCTTTAATAGAAAAAAAGAACAAATTACAACTTATTACAATTAGCTATTATTTTTATTTTTAACATCTCTTCAAAGACTAAGGGGCATTTGAGGACACAAACACACAGCTATTAGCATAAGGATTTTGTAAGCAAGGAATGTAAATAATCTTCTGCCAAGCAATCAAAAATATTAAAATATGATCCTTTGTGTTCCCACCACCATACAGTGGGCCTGACAACCATACTGACAAACAAAATTAATTTAAAACATCAATTTACAAAGAATATCTAAGATTACCTGTGCAAAATAATGCAATATGTAAATCGCAATTTAGCAACTAGGCTGACTAGTGCTGTGTTTACTGTAAAATGTCTTACCTTAGTATGGCCAAAGAAATATAGATGCTCCTAAGCCAAATCATAGGAGGAATCATAACCAAAAGCAGCATGGGAGGATACTAACAAATACAATATAATCCAATAATGACTGTAAGACATTTTCTTCTTTACCACAGGCAGAACGTTATGTGTATGGGTGTAAATAAATGTGTTGTGTTTCTCTGGATGCGAGTGTCTGTGTGCATGTGTTTAAATATGTGCATTAGTTTGAGTGTTTGAAGGAAAGGTGAGAAAAAGTATTTAATGTCTTACCTGCTCCAGAAACTCTGTGTATTAATTATTACACAGCCCTTAACCTTAACTTTGGCCACAGCACGTAGGAGGCGTAAAGTAACATCCTTGCCCTTCCAGCTATTAGTTAGTTTGGCATTATTCACACCAGCAATGTAAGCAGAAGTATTTCTGGGTAACAATAACAATGACGGTATTTCTTCCGATCTGTAACAACATTAACCTTGAGAGGTTTGGGTGATTTCAATTTTGACTTCACAGAGGGCACCCTGGAAAGAGAGGGTAACACAGTGTTCTGGTGAGGAGAGCTTCACATGTTGCATCTATCTATCTATCTATCGATCTATCGATCTATCTATCTATCTATCTATCTATCTATCTATCTATCTATCAGTGTATCTACATTTGAAGTCCCCCCTGTGCATTGTAACATATTCTTACCCCACAACCTACATTTCAATACCTACTTCATACCTATATTCAATAGCTAGTTAAGTTTAAATTATGACAACCACTCCGAACACGCAAACATACATATGCAGGCTGCACAAATGCATGCAGGCACTTTAACAAACGAGCTGCTGCTGGTGCCAACTCATTACAAGGGTTTCAGACACCCTCCATTGTAATGTATTCCTTTAATTGTTCACTCAGCACCCACTAACAATGAACCCAGTGACCCTATGTTATCATGTCTAGCTACTCCCTGATATATATTTTTGAGAAGTACTATTATTAGTCAAAAAATTGTCTAATATAACTAACGTTTTGTAATGCATTATTATTTTATGTAACAATGTTTATGTTGATGTGTATCTGACACCATATGCTTAATAAATAATTCCGCTAGATTCGGATGACTAAAAATCATTTTATTAACAATCCAAGCGTATAAAATGTGGTACGGTGTCTTTTGTTTGTGTATTTCTTTTTTTTCCTTCCATGTATCTCTTTAAAAAAGAATAACAACACTGTTTTTGTGCTATTCCGTGATCGATTTTTCCTTAATCGACTGCGGTTTCTTGTTGCTATGCAGGTCTGCGGGACGCAGCCTCCTGTCAGTGACAGGCTTTTCTCCTTGAGCAAGCTGTAGCAGCTCGGGGGGGGGGGGGGAACCTTTTACACAGCTGTGTATATAGTACAATTTTTGTAGTTGTCATCATTTATGTCCCCTTGTTGGGTTTGAAACACATTTGCACACGTGTTAATGGAGAAAATGCAGAACAAAAAGGATGTCTTTCTGCTCCCGGTGTTTTTCAGCGCGGACCGGGCGCCATCCCGCTCTTCTCCACCTTGGGGAGCCGTTGGGCTAAGTTGCTGAAGGGGTTCCCCGTTAATATCCCCCCTATCTCTGCCCTCTGCTTTTTCCTCTCCGCCTGTCTGCTCTCTTGCTTCACAACACAGTACAGTACACTCCAGTCCTCTAGTAGTGGCAGCAACCAACACAAGTGTGCCGAGTCTCTCCTCGTAGCTTTAGTTTCTGCTCTCTGTATAAACCTGCCATTTATCATCAATCATGGCCGCCGGAGTACAAATTTAACTCCCGTCTTTCCTCCCTGTCGTCTGGAGGGGAGGATTTTTGCTTGGGGAAACAAAATATTAGTCCCACACTGATTTGGATTTCCTCTAGGAATTACAATACATCTCACAAGGGAAATACCATTCATGTCAATACTCCAAAATGCAGCCGCCGCCGAGGAAGGTGAGTGATTTCCAGAGTCCGTTATGTGTTAGCTGGGCTGTACAAACAATGACAGATGACAGCAGTAACATTAGATGTGGATGTTGTGTTTGACTAACCACACAAAAACCGTCTGGTGCTGCAGGCTTAAGAAAAATAAAGAGACAAGACCTTTGCTAGCCAACATTAGCAGCGTTTGCTAGCTAGGTTAGTCAGTCACCTAGTGACATTAATATGCATCTGTCCAGCCGATATAACGTAAGCCGTCAAACGTCAAATAACGTTAGCTTAGACAACGCTAGGTGAGCTAACGTGAGACGTTTTATACAAAGCACCAGGCCACGTTAGTGAGAAAATATGGGATTGTGAATGCGATTTTAATTCGCCCTGTCGTGAAACAACTTTAAATGAAAAAAACTAAACGTACAATAGCATTTGCGCGTTAACTTATGGCAGTAACGTTATAGCTAGTAACGTTGCAGCAATGAATACAGTGCACAGTTGAACGCCAGTGTGGTGTAGCACCGGTGTTATTTTGCTAATTTAAGAGTCGCCCAGACAGCATAACAAAAGCTGTTGTTTCTCCACGTTGTGATGCTTCTTGTCTCAAGGGGAGACCTTCAGTGAGTCCAGGTCACATCATTTCATCAAAGGCTGAGCTGACAAAAGCTAAACACACACACACACAGAGTAGACATGCTGGTATGTCATATACTGACTTATTCATTCTGTATGGGCTGAGAAAAGACCACAGCCCCCTATAGCTTGGTGCCCAGTGTGTGTCTGAGAGTGTCTGTTCCTGAGGGTGTGTTGCCAGATGCATGCCCATTGCTTTCTATGAGTGTGTGTGTTGTCCAAAAATAGATGCATGAGAGCCAATTACCCTGCTGTGAACCTCTGCACAGTTTTCTCTTAATTACCACATATTCCCCCAGTGCCATTTATGCTCTGGGTTTCTACACACAGACTGGCCCTGAACATGTCATATCATGTCTGTAAAACACACACACACACACACACACACACACACACACACACACACACTTGAACAGGTCCTTTCATCATTGAGGCTGTGGAGACCACTATGGTTGTCTTGTTCCACTGTGTGATCAAGTGCACCATTACGGTTGTATTAATTTTGTAAGATCCCATTTGTCAGCTGTCAGTGACTTTCCCATTCAATTTTCCAAGAATAAAACAGAATTGGCAAAATGCTGATGTGTTACCCCTCGGCAACGTGGCTGGTACGCTCGGTACACTCAACCCACAGCACCACAGCCAGAGTGCATCAGTATTTGGCTGTTGGATACTAATAATGTCTCTTCCAGTGTGGCACATACATCCCCTAAAGTGTTTTGTCTGTGTCTCAGCACATCTGCTTACAGACTGATTGACTCTCATATATTTGATGTGGCTTAAATTAAAGATTGTGCTAATGAAGGTGAAAAAGGGTGATCTATTTATCTATCTGTCTATCTATCTATTCATTTCTGTGGAGACTATCAGAGAAGCATTGGTTCAACTCTATAGTAAGCCATATTTTGGGTGACTGACATTATAAAAGCCTTACCAAATCTACTTATTTCTCAATTTTCAATACACATCTTTAACTTGACAATAGCTACACAGCCAATAGCTTCCAACCACAAGTTCAACCAATGAATCAGCCAACAGCTCTGCATTTCTTACTTGTCATGCTATAATTTAACAGCACAAACATAATCAGAAGCGTGCCACCACGAGAAAGTAAATATATATACTGTTGTCATATCGCCCCACCCCAATTGCAGTTTGGTTAACTTCTCATACGTACAGGTGGGGGTGTATGCATCAGGAGCACAGTCAAATATGTGTGTGCCGATGTCTGAGCGACATAACAGAAACACTTTCTTAGCGGTATAGATGTACCTGCTGCATCAGCTACCGCGACACCAGCTGAGCTCTTTTTCCTTTAACATGACCTTTACTGTTATGTACAAAATGTTTCTTTCACATCGCCTCATAATTAACATCCGTCACATCCCATCTTTTTCACCGTCTCCTTCTCCTCTTCTTCTCACTGACGGTCTCCCTTTCTTAGTCTCACCATCTTCTTTCTTGCTCTCACTTACTCTACCCTTCATATTCTTTCCCACTCTCCCTCTCATTTTGTCTCCCCCATCTCTCAGTCACCCTTTGCCCTTCCCCTTCACGCCCTCTCTCCCTGTGGTATCCAATGGGTGATAGAAGGTGAAATCAAGTGAAGTCATTTTGCCCTGATAATGTAATGAACCACTCCCTGCTTATCTTCAAAGACGCAGCACATGAAAGAAAGGAGCTCTGCAGTGTGTGTGTGTGTGTGTGTGTGTGTGTGTGTGTGTGTTGTGTGTGTGTGCCAGTGTATTGTGTGTTATGTTGTTGATTGTTTTGTCTAGAACAGTCATGAATTTGCCCACTGTTACTCTGGTGAATAGCTGATGGAATTCACCCAACAATACACAATGACCATAACAGTGACTCTGTATGTGTTGGCAAGAGTGTGTGTGTGTGTGTGTATGATTATTTATGTGCATGTTAAGGGTGAGCGCTCTAGCTTTGTTAGCTTTTTTGCACAAGACTGTGTGAATGAGTGCAGGTTATTATAACCCCTGGTCTGACCATCCAAATGAATTTGGGCATGAGGCAATATAATTAGCATCTTTTTCCAATGGACAAGGAGTCTCTCTTCCTAAATGCTGTTATGGGCTGTTACGAGCGTCTTCTGTCATCCCTAATTGCAAAAAGCCTCCCTGAGCCTCTCCAAAAGTCTGACAAAACCCGGACACTGATTGTTACGTTGATGGATTACTGATGGGAGTGTGTGCATGTGTGTGTTCCTCTCAGGTGACTGTAGGGCTGAGTAGAGTTGAGATAGATGACAGGTGATTGGCAGGTAGATTGATTGATGGGGATTCAATTATTTGCGTGTGTGTGTGTCTGTGTGTGTACGGGCCACAGTGACTCAAGAGCCAGATTCTTTGAGACTAATACTAAAAAACATTCAGAGCCATAGCCCCTTTTGCACAGTCCATATTTCAGAGCTAAAGAAATCTTACTTGGACTGTCTCTGTCTTTATCTCCATCAACTCCTCTGTGGCACATATGGATTCAGTGGAAGACATCGCAACAGTACAATGATTGTTTTGCCCTGGATTCACCTTATCAGTGCACTTGAAGAAGAGGGTGGATGCTGTTAATATTTAGCTCCGTACGCTACAGTTTACTTTGGGGGATGAAAGTACATTTTGGCAATACTGACTAAAACCAGACATCATAGTTCTGAATCAGTACCAATGATTGATTAGTGGATCAAATGTGAGGATTTTCTGCTTTTCTGTTGCATATCATTTTAAACTGAATACATTAAACTTGTGGGCTGTTTGATGGATGAAAAAATAAATTTTGAAGATGTCACCTTGGGTTCAAAACCTGTTAGAGTCCAAGGTCACTATTTTCATTCACTGATGAATAAAGTAATAATAAATACATTAAAATATGAATAATATTGTAGTATAAATACATAATTCTTAGTTACAATCCAGCTGGATATTGTTACTGTATTTGTCACGCTGGTGTGCGATGTTGGGTGATTTCATGCAACATTTACTCTGACAAGGGGTGGGTGATCTTACCACTGAGAATTTTTTTTTTTTTATTATTAATGTGTATATGACTTTCAGGCAGGTAGAGGCATTCATGGTTCACTGAACGCTTTTACTATCAGAAAGAGACAATATTCTAGCTGTACTATGGTAACCAAAGTACCTGATGTTAACACTATGGAAGGGATGAATGATTCTTTTGTAGAGTTGGGTTTTCTGTAGACGAATGTGAGCCACAAAAGAAGTAACACCCTTGCACAGCCCATGGATGGCTAAATGACAAATCCTTTACTTGACGTGCTTTTTTGTTTCCTCCAGGTCAAAGTGACACAGGAGCTGAAAAACACACACACAGATCAGATGACAAGACTGTACTATAAACACCAGTCCGAATGTAACCTGCTTGAAGACATGAGGTATGGACACGTCTGTGACACACATGCGTGTACTAACACAATCCTGCTCTCATCCACTGCAAAAGAACCGCCTGCCAGTTCATTTTAGATCTAGTCATCGTTGCTGACTGTGATGTTCACGTCATGCACACATGGGCACAGCCATACACAGAGAGAGAGAGAGGAGGAAACAACTAATGAGTGAGGGAGGAGTGACATGGGAAAATAAAAGAGGAGGAGGAGTATTGGAATATTCCAGTTTTTTTAGAAGGACAAAGGGTCGAGAAAATGACGAAGGAATTTCCTGCTGCCCTCTTCCTGCTCTCCGACTCAGTTGCTTTCTTCCTTTCTTTCTTCTCTTCCAAATTTAATTCTCTATCTCTCTGTCATATTTCTTCCTTCTAGCTTGGTGCCATGTTCTTTCTGTCTCTTTTGCTCTGACGGTCTTTTTGTCTATCTCCATACCTCTCTTTTTTCATTTAGGCTCGACTCTGTTCTCTCATGACGTGTGTTAGTCTGGCAGTTTTCCCTTTTGGATTTGGCAATGGGAGGAAACCCTGGTTCCTTCACACGCTCTCATTTTCTCTGTTGACTAAGCAATGATTATTTATGACAGCAAACTGTCTAATATTCTCTGCTTCTCTGCCTGTATCCCTGCCTTTCGATCTGTTTCTCGTATTCACGCTTTCTCTACCTCTTCTCTCTCTGAGACTTCCCTCTCTCTTTCTCTCCCTTTCACTCTTGGGGGCAGTTTCCAGCTGTTTGAGAACAGATTGCCTTGTTGCCGCTGGGTTTTGGAGACTGAACAAGGCCCTGGTGTCACTTGTGGGAGAGAGGGAGGGACAGTTTAGCATACACAACCACAATGTGTTAGTTCTTTCAGTCAGTGAGGGACGGCGCTACATGCCACTTGGTGAAGATCTTCAAATTGGCTTTGTCATCCACATTGGTTGAAAGACGCTTCCTGCAGGGTTTTCTCAGTACGTTCCTCTAGCCTTTAATGTTTTGTAATTATTTCTGATGACACATTCGCATGGTGGTAAAATCAGAAGCAGCAGGGTGGTGTGGTGATTAGGGAGGCAGCCGTTCGATTGGGAAACCTGGTGTCAAGTCCCTACAGCAACAAGCATCTGCGTTTTGTGGACGTGTCCTTGAGCAGGACACTGAAGCCCCACTAGTTTTTCTGTCTGTGATGTGGCACTCATCTGACTTTGTTATATAGATAGATATGTTTATGTGTTTGTCATCAAAGATCAGACAGGCTAGGGTTATCTGAAATTCAGGTCAGAAGCAAGAAAGCAGTTCAGTACACGCTGACTTTGACCACCGTTACTGTTGTCGGAACCAGCTGGGTTTTCTTTTCCAGCAGCGTAGTACCTAAGGTGCTAAAAGGCAGCAGCTGGTCAAACCACCAACTGTCTCCACCAGTATCACTGAAATTACTTCAATGGACAAAACTTGTTTATATGCAGCCCAGATGAGAAAAGGTTTATAGATACTTAGTTAAACTGGAAACCCCATGGTCGAAGCGTTGTCCTTTATCGATGCAACAGATGTATGACATGGTGGTGACATGGTGACATAGTTGGTGTATTTTTTGATAAAGCGTATCTGTTCCTTGAGAAGCAGGAGTGATGGCTGCCTAGAAAAATGGTGGTCGGGTGGATGGTGGATTTTCGCCAGTTCTGCTGGGATTTCTGCTGCCACTTTTCTGTCACATCTCGATGTGACAAAGGTAAAGGACTGAAATGATAAGTCAATCAGTCAGTTAGGCGATGAACAGAAAAATAATTGTCAAAATTTTTGCACAATTTTTTGCTGAACATTCCCTTGTTCCAGCTTCAGCAATGTGAGGATTTGCTCTTTTCTCTCTTTATATACAGTCTGTGGTTTTTTGGACTCACATTTACAGATGTTTTTTCCTATTTTCAGAGATTCTATAGAAAAAACAATTAATGATTTAATGGTAAAAATAACTGACATATTCTTAAATATTGAAAATAGTCATTAGTTGCAACCCTACAAAGTGAACTAATCTGAAACTTTATTGAGACATGAAGTTCTTGTAACAATGAAATGTAATGTTAACAATGCAGCAGGGCTTTCCACAGGACGAAGAAATTGACCTTATTGACCTGTCCCCAACCAGGATCAGAATGCAGAGTGTAATGATGTCTGCAAACTGTCAGTGAATGGACCACAGTAGGAAGCTGGCCAGTTGGAATCTGCGGTTTTTACAGTTTTGATGGATCTAGGCTGAAGCTGCGACTCTGAAATGGTTTATGTAGACTATATAGATCACTTGGCTGGTGTCAATTTTGGGTCGACTAAATAACCCCTAAAAATTATCTTCAAAATAGCTGAACCCTACAGGACAAGGAAAGCGTGGTCATATAATGAAACGCATACACAGCTGACAGACACACATTTTCCTGCGCAAAGCCTGCAGTAGATTTTAACTCCTAAATCCCCAAATCTGCTCTGAGCTTATTTACCCTAATTAATCCACAGGCTGGCTTTAATCAACGCACACACTCAAACGCACATACACATGTTGCTAGCTATAGTGCATTCAGCCTATGTGTTTGTACCAGTTGTAAAAGATAAAAGGGGAAAGATAACGAAAAGAAAAGAAGAAAGAAAGAAAGAAAGAAAGAGAAAGGGCAGTTTCTTTAATCCTCTGGGACTGCATTTTAGCTGGACCAGTATTAGCAGAGAGGATAAGAGAAAGAGAGAGGAGAAAACGATGACGAGTTGGTGGACTCTGAGGCAACTTGGTGTCCTCAATCCAGCTAAATCCCACATACCCTTATGTCTGCCTCAACATCTACACACACACAAACACACACACACACACACACCACCAAAACAATATACAAGTCTCATACATACTTGTATTCACCTCATACACATTTAGTAACACTGACCTAGCTTGCCCTTCCATTGGCTGAATAAGAACATCCCTTTTCCTTAACAATAGAGCTGAGGCACATTTCCGATGTAGCAGTTGTGTTATATTGGTTTTATCTGTGGATTTGGATCAGTGAATGAAACCAAATTGCAAAAAGGCCCATGCACTATACATAGTACCATGACGGTGGCCTTTTCTGCAGCACTGATGTCAACATCGGTTCTCATGATTAGCAAGATGTGGTGTATGACTTGCAACAGTATACCCCTCTGTGAGGACGGCATTTGTTTTGTTCAAAGAGAACTTGTTTTGATGTCAAATGCATGATTTTCAAATGTGCCATAGTCTAGACAGAGTGCTTTATGTAGAATCTACAGAGAGCATCTTCAGTTGTGGAGATGACAGTATTGAGAAAACAACAAATGAAAGGGCCAGTTTTTGTAGCTGACGGCTGGACTAAACTAGAGTGGACTGGACTAGAAGAACCCCCCCACGTCTGTGTTTTGTATGGCACATTTGCATATTGGGATATATTAAATTTGTGTTTCCCTCAAATTTATTAACCAAATCCGAGGAATTATCTGCAGATATCATTAAAACCTAATGGGTCTCCATGCTGAGGAGCTAGATTAGCCTCCCCAGATTGAACCCAAAATGCTATCAGAGTTCTCATTAATGCTTTTCACTGCAGCCTCCATAATTTAGGAAGAGGAGGGGAGGAACAGAAAATCAAGGACTCATTGGGGGGAAAAAAGGCCCAAATTAATGCAATGCTGATTCAACACCCTCCTAGTGTAATTTGGTGGCCTCTGTATTTGGCAAAATGACAGCACAGGGTTCTTTCTGTCTCAAAATTCCGCAAAGGTGATTCTTCACCCATGACGTACTTGACCTTTTTTATTTATTTATTTAAAGAGGAAATGTATTTAAACATGTGTCACATCCTAAACAGATGCCTTTAGCAGACACTGGCTCTGGCTTACATAACAACAACAGTGATTTGCAGTTGAAACATGGTTCTGTGACTGAACAACAACCAGACAACCAACTAAGTTCTTAGCAACCGAAAATATTCCATTCCACCATTGACAGATTTAATACAGGGCTCTTAATTGCCAACATGGTCAGGTTTTTCACAAAGGTGGCACATAATGTGATCAATGAGTCTATCTATGTATAGGCTAATTAACATGTGATATTTAGTTGTATATTACACAGCATTGCTATTGTTGTTACCCATGTGCCACAGCAGCCTTTTCAGGATCCGTATAATAAATATTCTCAATGAACTTTAGTCGCTGTGAGAGCAAAAGCAACAGATTAATTAACAATATCACTAATCTGTGCTATGATGTTAAGGCCACACTCCTTCAGTTATCCTGAGAAGGAACTGTTTCTGGTATAAGGTAAGATATCTTGGTCAACTCGTCTTTCCTCCAGTTCCTATTTACATATGTTTTTCATAATAATGTTTTAAAATGGGAATTCTCTTTTCCCTTGACCCACACCACATGAAAGTCAAAGCAGTGGGTGAGCTATAGCACAAGCCTTTGAAACAGGTAGGAATTTGGTGTCTTACTTAACACACTACTAATTTACATACCCCAATTTTAAGCCAGATATAGCCCTAAGAACTTATTTTTCGAGGCTACAGAGAGTCCGTGCTGTTTTGTGCAAAACTGAACCATTCACAGATCGCGGTCAGTTAAAATGTATCTTGCACCAGTCAAAAATTTTAAAATTTAAAAATAAATCTAATGTTAGCACATGGTCTTGCTTTACAGAAAGAACTTCTAGCAGTGAGAGTGCTTACAACTTATCACATTCATTTTGAAATGAATAAAATAGTGAATGTTTTTGTCTGCTTGGTCTTGGAGAAGATACACTGCAGAGAGTCTGCTGTATTGTGTCTTGTGGTGATCACACAGTGTGAAAACATGACCACCCTCTTCTGCCTCTGTCTCTGTCTGTGACTCATGTTGCTTATCCTGTTGTCGCTGATCTCAGGCTGTGTACTGTAAACCATTGATCTCAGCTGTTTTCCCACGTTTGATCATCCTCTCTCTCTGCCTGTTAAACACACCTACAGTACATACACTTAGTGTCCACTCTCAAGCACTTAAGTATTTCCTGTCAGACACACATTCATCTGGGCGTTTTCTTTCTCCATTTCGTCTTCATGCACAGCTGATGCTGACACTGCTTTTTGACTCATGCGCCATGCATCCACTTGCAAACATACACACATGATGGGCAGACAGAGTGGCGGGATAGAGAGAGGGGCTGGAGGGAGGAGAGAAGGAGTAGCGGAGAAAGCATGAAGAGTAAGATGTGGAGTGGAGTGCAGAAGGGAGACACATGCGGAGGTGTAGGGAGGGTATGCAGAGGTTTTAAGGATACATAGAAATAGACTGTGTGGCAGAACAAATGAACAGAGTGATGAAAGCAAGTGTATGAAGTACAAAGGCACAGACAAGCAGTACACTATATCCCTAATAGACTAAAACAGCAGATGTTTTTGTTGCACACGATTGTTACGATGACAACATGATCAAACAGTCTGCTGATATTATGAAACTTGTATTTTAATAACCATTCAAGGCCTAACCAGAAAGGTTTGTTTTCATTCTGTCTTAAGAAACACCACAAAAACATGCACAGTGTGTGTGTGTGTGTGTGTGTGTGTGTGTGTGTGTGAGAGAGAGATATTTCTAGCTGGTAATTGGCTATCCATATTTGCAAATTTAGCGCTGTGCCACAGTGTCACCATGGTGGCATGACAGGTCTAGGCATGTCCAAAAATCCCAGTGAGGATGTGTGTTTGTCTGTGTGTGTGTCTGTGTGTACTGGTGTTGACTTGACTTACATGTTCCAGAGGCCCAAAGACACCAAAAGCAGAAAAAGCTTATTTTGGGGCTGTGTATAAATGTGCCAGCATTTATATTTGCATAATGTGCATAATGCGTTTTGTTTTATTCAACGTATTCCTAATCTTAAATATTTTCAAATCGATTGGTTCCCTAGACTCACATCACTACTTATATCAGCTGCTTAAATTGAATCACCGCAGTTCGAGCTCAAGTATTGTGACGTCCCACATTTTCACAGTGTATTCCAAGTTGTTTTGCATGTTCAATCATACAGATGTAATTCTAAAGATCGTTTCATTTGGAAATGAGTCACACTGTGGTGCTGTCTTCTCTTGGCAGAGATGGTTTGTTAGCTGGCGATGTGGCTTAGCTGGCTGAAGTGTGTGTCTAGTAAACAGGAGATCCTTGGTTCCAATCCCAGCAGTGCCTTTTCTATAGTCAGCACGAGGCTTGTATCAAAACCTGAAAGAACATAACTTTAGTCGGATTAGGTACAGGAACATATATGCGATTCCAATCATATGTGATCAATTACAGTCACTGCAAACGTTTCTTCAGTTAAACATTTAGTGCTTCTTAAATGTGAGAATTTGCTGATTTTCTTTTTTCATATCATTATACATTGAATATCTTTGGGTTTTAGATCGTGTTAATCAAACATATAAGGAATTTGACCACCGGTCTGTAAATGGGTCTTCTGTGGTGGTATGTGGTGCTGTGGCTTAGTTGGTTAAAGCGCCTGTCTAGTAAACAGGAGATCCTGGGTTCAAATCCCAGCAGTGCCTTTTCTACTTGTTTACCATAGCCATACTCACGTGTGCATTTGTCAAATTTAAGGACAGAGCTCTTTAGCAGAGGATACAGGAAATGGGCAGGTAGAACTTCAATATTTCTACTATGGTGATAAATTGAGGTCCCTGGCAATTTTAGGTCCATTTATATTATATGTAGCATGAAAATGGAGAGGCAAAGTTATACCTAGCCTAACAAAGTCTGAAGGCACAGATGCCTGGTCCTATAAAGCAAAGATCCCCGTGCAGGATTTGTCACCAAATTAGAATCCCACGGACTAACAAAACATTTATTTTTCCACTCAGAAAACCGTGTGCTTAATAAGTTACGGCTTAAAACATTTGGTAAAATTTCTCTGCAGTTTAATATTTGCTAAGGCTGAAAACCAGTGAGTAGATTTTACATCCACATAATCCAGTGGTCGGTGGCAGTGGTGAGTTTTGACATGTGTGCTGGTGCTGAGGCTTAGTTGGTTAAAGTCCCCGTCTAGTAAACAGGAAGGCCTGGTACAAATCCAAGCAGTGCCTTTAACACTCTTAGCAAATGTCTCTTAGGGAATACAGCATCATGTCGTAACAGATGTATGATGAAAATAAAAGATCACTCTGAAGATATAAATGTAAGCCGTTCATTGCCTGAACATCTTGATAACGTCTGACTCAGGGGAACCATTGCTATATTACTGCTCATAAAAGCTGCATCAACTACTTAGAATTCACATAGTCACACAGCATTACAGACTTTATGTTTTGTTTTTCATTTAATCTAACAGTGTTGTGACATCAACTGCGATACCCTTATCTAACTCGATATCAACTCTCAATTCCAGAAGTGGTCATTTGTGATGAGGAAGGTATCTTTAATCAGTTTTTTTTCCAGTGTGGTTTTAAAAAGTAGGGGTCTTTTGGGATCACCACTAACAGGAGTGAGTACTTTTCAATGCTCCCTGAAGGTCTCAGATGTCTGGGAATGTGGTGTCCATCTGGGTATGTGGCGCTGTGGCTTAGTTGGTTAAAGCGCCTGTCTAGTAAACAGGAGATCCTGGGTTCAAATCCCAGCAGTGCCTTTTTTTTCAATGTTAAGTTTGGTATCAGAGATCATTTGAGATATCTTATGTCAGATTAAGTACGGGATAATTTGGGTGAGTCCAATCATGAGCGGCCACATGCCGTCAGTTCAATGTGCTATCTGATATTGGCACTTAGATGTTTAGTGTCCCACTAGTGTCTGTCCAGTAAACCTTTTCGAAATCAAGCAGTGCGTTGTTCTTTTAGGAAGGTACAGTAACATTTGTACAGATGTGGCATAGCTGATCTGCTCATTGGTCCTTGCGGTTGTATGTATATCATTGGATTGGATATGGATGATACGTGATCTATTCTAAGTCAGAGAGAAGGTGCAGTACCTTAGTTTATAAAATGTTTGCGCATATACATCAATTCATGATAATTCATCTTTCAAATAGTTGTTTATTTGTTGCACACAAGAGGCTCCATACATAACATCAGCACTGTGTTCGTCATGGCTTTGTAATGCAGCACGTCGATACTGACTTGAAGCCAGTCTAGTTTAGTTTGAACCACGCACACACATCTGCTCGACAGCAAGGCTGTTCCCTGAGTGAAGAGACAGTGCTCATTAACACGTCTGTGATCAAGTGTCATGTTGCAAAGCAGGGTGTTCAGCTCATTTTGAGTTGACAGATCACACTTACAGGTATTATATATGTTATGGTCATGTAAAATATATACATAATATCTGCCCCGTGTGAGGCTCGAACTCACGACCTTCAGATTATGAGACTGACGCGCTGCCTACTGCGCCAACGAGGCCTGCTGCACTGCACAAGCATGCATGCAGTTTACTCAGCAGGTTCAATGCAGGAGGGTGGGGGTGTTTGTTCAGGGGAGAGAGCATGTAGAATTTTAACTGACATGCATGGGGGTGGAGTAAAACACTGAACATGTGCTCCAGCTGCTTGCAGTAGATCGCTGACAGTTGGAAGTATTGCAGTTTTGAATGCGTCTCACTGTGCAGGATTTAAAAGGTCATTAAAAATCTCCCTTTCAGCTGTTAAATCCAAGAAATCTAAAGCAGCCTCTGTTTAGAAAACAGACAAAACACAGCAGGTTAGACACAAAATGATGCCTTGGGGTTTGACAAGAAGAACTGCGCTATTTGTTTGTGCTGTAATTAGCACAGAAAGATTTGGCAGTAATTATGCTGTCTGCGCTTACAGTAAGTGTCGTCTTCCTCTCCGCGTCTTCCCCCCTGTTTCCCAATGCTCCGTTGTAACTGTTGAGTTCCTCCACACAGTCTCTTGTGTGATGTTTAAACAGCATTGGTTGGTGAGTTGAAGTTACAATAACATTTAGTACTGCTATAAAAAGCATTTAATGTATTATTATATACACATATGGTAAATCCTTGGGCTTACATGCAGCCTTTGCTGTTTTCAAAGATGATTTAAACTTGCATTTAGCAAAAGTCCTTAGCCAAAAGGCCATTGTGTTTTCAAAACAGCCAGAGGGACACTGCACGCTATGCCCACATTTACATGTGAAAACAACTCCGTCCACACCAGTTGTCATTTTTGTAAAGATCGGCGTCTACAGTAAAAAACCAGAACAATAGGAAAATGACTTGATTGCTTGAAAGGCTAAAACTCAGTCATGTAGCCTCCTCCATTCCATGATAACTTATGTTGTGTCTGAATATAGCAGAACACTGTTGACACATGTTCCTGTTTCTCTTAAGACTTTTTGTAACATTCAATAAGACTGCTCAGAAAGCCTAGAACTTGGTGCTCTTAGTCAATTTTCCCTCGATTGCTTAAATGCTTTTTAACATAAAAGAAGTTTGTGGTGATTCAAAGCAATATATTTGATTTATGAAAACAGTTTTTCAAGGTTGCCGTGGTAAAGATTCACCCATCTGTGGTTTAGTTGGTCAAGCTGCCTCTTTAGTAAACAGAAGATCATGGGTTCAAATCCCAGCAGTGCCCTTTTCTACAATCCAGCACAACTGCACTTGGATCACTATAAAACGATTTATTTCTGTCTGAAAGGCAATTCAGTGCAATATATTGCTTTTATTTTGTTACATCTGAGAATGAACATAGCCAGTCACACAAAAGCACACACTTACAAACAATATAAAAAACAATCAAAGACACAAAAATTAAACAATCACCCAATGAGGTGAGATGTTCCTTAAAATCCTTTATAATTCATTGAAGTCCTGGAAGAGTAGTTGTTATTTACAATCCACTTTATGTTGCTAGTGAAGACCGGCCTTCTTTGTCATATAGTACAGAGTGAGGTATTTGAATATAAGTAGTCTGATATATGTCAAAATATGCAGGTATAATGTTTGTACACCTGGTGAATGTGTATACATTCTGCTTTGTTTATTCAGTAAACAGTGCCGGTAAATTTGTCTTTCTGTGTAATCGTATACCTAATGTTATGCTTTCCATTCTTTCCATTCTCCTGGGCTGTGATAACGGCTTCCACTGTCTCTGCTGCCAGGAAGTTGTGTGAAGTTGAGAGGGGCAAGGGGAAAGTTTGTTGGGGTTTGTGCATTTTGTGGGTCAGAACTGTAAAGTTGTTTTTCTTTTGCTAGAAAGAACTGTCAGGTCATAAAGAGACTCTTTTCTCTTTTGCATAATTTTGAGGCCACTGAGGTGTCCTGAGATGTCTAAGGAGACCAAACATAGTGGTTACATAGTGCTTTTTTGATTACATTACATAAACTAATAATGGAAAACATCAGATTTAAGATATTCTTCTTTCTGTCTTTAATATGTATATGTCTCAACAGTGTACTCTAAAACAGCTCTCTGTCTCTTTATCTCTGTGTAGGACATACAGTCTGAAGAAGGGACAGCTGGAGAGGGACTATGCACTGGTAAGACTGACTGGACTCATCTTCTTCCGACCTACTAACTTGTGTGCATGTTGTATTGCAGCTCTGCCTCTTAACTTTAAACTAACTGCTGTGCAAATGCAGACATTTTGATGATGGAGGGTGAAATAATGCTTGTACGAAATACAGGTAAATGTGTTAGGTTCAAGTTTGTCAACTCTTTGTGGCCTGTATTTCTCGTAAACCCAGCAGTTACTGTAAAAGAGATGTGGATCATATTCTATTTTCAGGATCACTGAGGGGAGCCCCAGGAGGAACACAGAAATGCAGATATACTGTATTTCAAAGTTTCGATTTAGAATTTGTCAAACACACATTGCAACCTCACATCTTTCTAACAAGTTGTGCATTACTGTAAGCTCTTAATATTTTCTGTAAAACCTGTGAAAATCTGTAAAAAAAAAAAAAAAGACTGTTTGGGACATTATTCACAGACAAAAGCTTAACACTTACCCATGCGCCATTTTCCTTTATTTTGTAAATTACAAATTATAGGGCTGTGGTGAGTCAGTTGACTGTTTTAGTTTTATGAAACACAGCTTATGTTCGCAGGTTGCCTGTTGACGTGGTGCTTGTTTTTGGAAGTTGCCTCCTGGTGTGGTGCTGTGGCTTAGTTGGTTAAAGCGCCTGTCTAGTAAACAGGAGATCCTGGGTTCAAATCCCAGCAGTGCCTTTTCTACAGTGCAGGTGTACTTGTGGATGTTGTGTATCAGGGGAAGGTAAATGTGAAACGCTGTCCTCTCTCTACAAGGCAAGGCATGTTTATTTCTATAGCACCTTTCATACACGGATGCAATTCAAAGTGCTGTACAGAGACAAAGTCATGATTAAAGGACAAAAAGAAAAAGCAATAGTTAAAACTATATAATCATAATTCAAACAAAAGGAAA